>SJYT01006338.1:2023-63179 GCA_006410635.1 Cephalophus harveyi | reverse complement strand
GGCATCACCGACTCGATGGACGTGAGTTTGAGTGAACTCCTGGAGATGGTGATGGACAGGTAGGCCTGGTGTGCTGCGATTTGTGGGGTCGCAGAGTCAGACACGACTGAGCGACTGAACTGAAGGAAACTGAAGTACATTGGAACAGTGACTTTGTTAGGGGAAGCACACTGATTGAAACCGCCCACCCTGGCCAGGCATCATAGTAACTATTTGCATGAGTTGTTTAACAACAGGAGGTACTGCCAAGGAACACGGAACTAATAAGCCACCACCAACTGGAAGATTTTGGGAAAGGTCAAAAGAAGACACCACGTGTCCGACCACCTCCCAGAATCCTTCTCTCCAGCATCCATCTTGGCTGAACAAGGCGTGCACCACCAAGGATGACTCCAAGTCAGAATAATTGACTAAGGCCAACCCAGAAACTAATCCCATCACCATAAAACCCTAGACTGCAAGCCATGTGGCAGAGCTGTTGTCCTGGGTTCCATTAACCTACTGCTCTCCACCCAGGTGCCCTTTCCCAAGAAAATCTCTTGCTTTGTCAGCAGATGCATCTCCTCGGACAATTCATTTCCAAGTGTTAGACAAGAGCCCAGTTTCGGGCCCTGGAAGGTGTCCCCTTTCCTGCAACAGCTTCACTACCACAAATCGCATTGAAATAGTCATTTAGATATTTTAAATGTTTTGGCAACTAAGTAAATTTCTAAAGCCAATTGTCATCTTCCATGTCTTTTAATTTGTAAGATTTTTTTTTTCATTATCATTTACTATTTTATCCTGTAAACAATTTGTGTGTATGTGTGTGTTCTGTCATGTCTGACTGTGAGCCCACGAACTGTAACGTACCTGGCTCCTCTGTCTATAGAGTTTTCTTGGAAGAATACTGGAATGTGTTGCTATTTCCTCCTTCAGGGGATCTTCCTGACCCAGGGATCAAATCCATTTCTCGTGTGTCTCCTGCATTGCAGGCAGATGCTTTACTCCTGAGATACCAGGGAAATTCAAAGCTATAACCTAATATTTGCTTTTATTTATGTATAAGCAGGGCTTCCTATGTTCGATCCCTGGGTCGGGAAGATCCCCTGGAGAAGGAAATGGCAATCCACTCCAGTATTCTTGCCTGGAGAATCCCATGGATGGAGAAGCCTAGTAGGTTACAGTCCACGGGGTCGCAAAGAGTTGGACACGACTGAGCGACTTCACCTCACTTTATCCTGTAAACAATTTGTGTGTATGTGTGTGTTCTGTCATGTCTGACTGTGAGCCCACGAACTGTAACATACCTGGCTCCTCTGTCTATAGAGTTTTCTTGGAAGAATACTGGAGTGTGTTGCTATTTCCTCCTTCAGGGGATCTTCCTGACCCAGGGATCAAATCCATTTCTTGTGTGTCTCCTGCATTGCAGGCAGATGCTTTACTCCTGAGATACCAGGGAAATTCAAAGCTATAACCTAATATTTGCTTTTATTTATGTATAAGCAGGGCTTCCTAATTTTTCTTTTTGCTACTCCACTCTATTAGATATATAACAAGCACATAAAGCACATTTTGTGGATTAAGAAAAATGGGGAAACATAAACAGAGATGCTTGTATCAGAAATGGAACATTGGACTGCATGTAGGGTGGTGTTCAGAGAGAAAGTATACTTGAGTAATTGGCTTTAAAACATATAAAATTATACAAATTTGTGTTTGAAACAAGATGAAAGAATTCTAAACCAAATAATAGTATGTTATGTCTTCTAGACTGGCTATATAAAGGCCACAGGCAGGAAAAATATAAATTCAGTTAATAGTGGGATTAATTACGCAGGTACTGAAAGCTGAACGCCAGAGTAATGTCTATGCCTAGAAATCAGGAATATAATGAGGTATACAATAATAAGAATAGAGGGAAAATGAAGGGATCTTTTCCAATTTGAAGGGGGTGGAAGAGTTTTCATGAAGAGTTCAAAGGCAACTAGGAATTGTGAATAAATATTTGAACTCACTCTCCATTTGATATCTGCACTGTGGATCAATGAGACTGCTTTCTGCATGAACAGTGTGTCACTGACTAAGAAATGATCTGAATAAGGTGCATACAGCACTCAGATGGCTTGTTCAAGAAATCACTTTGGAAATCTTCCTGGGAACATGAACTAGTATTGATAAAACCACTGTCAGCTATGGCGGATAAATCAATTTTGAATATTACATAAAAGAGTCATCTCAAGTAGAACAATTGTTCTGTCTCTTCCACTCACTTCGTGAACCCCTTGACCTTAATCTTTCTCTCTATAAAATTATTCTCCAATTCCAAAAACACCTCACTCTTCTTATCTCCATATTTTTTCACTGGCTATTCCTACTACCTAGAATGCTCTTTTACCTAGTCTACAATCATATAAAACAGGCAGTTTGGCATTAGAAAGGCCTAGTTGTAATACCCGTTTAGTCATTTACTAAATTCATGACCATAAAGCAATCACTGAAACTTTTTGAACATGTCTTTTCTAATCTAAAAGTGGGAATAAAGATAATACTGTATTAGTTTTCTAGGACTGCCATAACAAAGTACTATAAACCAGTGGCTAAAACAATAAAAACATATTGTCTCTCAGTTCTGGAGGCTGGAAGTCTGAAATCAAGGTGTCAGCTGTTGGTTTCTTCCAAGTGTTGTAATGGAGAATCTGTACCCTATCTCGACCTTAGCTTCTGGTGGTTTTCCAGCAATCTTTGGCTTTCCTAGGCTTGTAGCAGAATAGCTTCAGTCTTCACATGGCCGTCTCCCTCTTTCTCTCTGTACCTCTATTTATTTTTTATGAGAACACAGTCATTTTGGATTAGGGGTCCATCCTATTCCAGTACGGTCTCATTTTAGGAAAACTCTTTACATCTGCAAATACCCTACTTCTAAAGAAGCTCACATTCTGCCATAATAGGCATCAGGCCTTCAACATATGAATTTCCATGGGATGCAATTCAACCTATAATACCTAATTCACAGGGTTGCTGTGAAAAATCAATACTGTGTTTGACCCATGATAAATGATGAAAAATTACCTGATACAAAATGCTGCAAGTATTTTTTTTCCTATTTACTGTTTGCATTCCCCACCTCACTCCCCCCAACACACACACACACACACACACAGAAGCTCAGTCTTTTATTTTTAGGTAGCCAGATATTTCCATTTTTTCTTTTGTGTGCTTTTTAATTCAGCATCATCATACTGCATTTCTTTACAGAGAGAGGGTAATATATACTTCTTTCATCAGCCTTTGTTTTATGTTCTATAGCAAAACACTGTATGACAAGGAAATCATTGACACAGGTTATGCTTTACAAGTAACAAAATTCTGTTCATCTTCTCTACAACATTCTTGCTGTCTTAACCTAAAAAAGACAGTTTAAAAGCTAAACATACCATCCTGAAAATGAACTGGGTTTATAAAATGGGTCATTTGTTAGACAACAGCCTTGGTCAATAATACAATGCTATATAGAGAAGGCAAGTTCTCACATCAAAATGTCCCCACGTTTTCCTCTTTGCAAGGACTTGTTCATAATACTCTCACAAGAAATTGCTTTTGGTAGAGAATTCACTGTAGGCTGTCAAAACCAATGTGAAACTTTCT
The DNA here is from genome assembly GCA_006410635.1 of Cephalophus harveyi. Taxonomy (NCBI): domain Eukaryota; kingdom Metazoa; phylum Chordata; class Mammalia; order Artiodactyla; family Bovidae; genus Cephalophus; species Cephalophus harveyi. Next base: position 59,552 of record SJYT01006338.1, on the reverse strand, counting down.
GGCCTGAGAGTCACAGTTAATACACATCTTGTTGCCACAGTGACAGCTGGAGTAGGCAGAGGTGTCCATTATAAAAGGATCAACATTCGATGGATTTTAATAAAAGACCCTTAGAGAATCATATGGTCTTAAAGTGCTGCATAGACACCTAAAATTAAAATAACAACAAAAAAATGGACATAGATGGTAAACATTACAGGATGTATCAAATACATAATTTCATGCCTTTTGTTTCCTTATTATAGACCTGGCTTTCATGTAAATGCACAGGAACTGTGCCAAAATTGAGTAATTTAAATGTTTTACTTCTGAAACAGATGAGAGGTTCTAGTAATCACCTTCCAAAACATGAAACAGCAACTTGTTTGAGAATGAAGTGATATATTCCACCTAAAATCTTAGCATAGTGCCCAGTCTTGAAACTTGTCTTATTCATCACTGCCATTATCATTATTATATTAGAGATATATATTTTTTTTTTTTACAAAACTTCTAAGTTCAAATTTGTGCTTTTTGCTTATCACCCAAAAGACTACAAATAAAATGGAAATTTCCAAAGAAACTTTGTTTCTATAATTTGAAATTGGTTGCCATTCTTCTTTAATTGCTGCTCTCTCAACTGTCCAGTATCTCAGAATAAATCATCTCTTTTGTTTGTGTGTCCCCACAAAGCATACAAAATTCTAGGATTCATTTTGGGATTATATGCATTTCAGAGATGAAGTCCCTGAGGATCCACAATAATTCTCAAAAACATTGACAATATAACAAGAATAATTTACAACACAAATACTGCAGTCTAGTGGAACAAATGGTGAAATTTCTGAAAGCATAATCACATACAGCACAGCAGTGGTCAGTTAACAGTATTACTTTCAGACAGAGGCTTTTATTTCAAATAGTCTCAAAGTAGCCACTATTAATTAGGAGCTAAGGGAATAGGTCGGAGAAGGCAATGGAACCCCACTCCAGTACTCTTGCCTGGAGAATCCCATGGATGGAGGAGCCTGGTGGACTGCAGTCCATGGGATCGTGAAGATTCGGACACGACTGAGCGACTTCACTTTCACTTTTCCCTTTCATGCATTGGAGAAGGAAATGGGAACCCACTCCAGTGTTCTTGCCTGGAGAATCCCAGGGACGGGGGACCCTGGAGGGCTGCCGTCTATGGGGTCGCACAGAGTCGGACACGACTGAAGCGACTTAGCAGCAGCAGCAGCAGTAAGGGAATAGGCAGAGTATAGAAGCCAGAAAGTTGGAGAGAATTTCTTAGCTTTATACAAAATATTCAGTCTAGCCTTTGGCTGTATTTACTTGATCATGAGCCTGACCAGAAGCAAATACATTGAGCTTCTACCAAGGTTTGAAAATAATTTTTCTAAAGAACTGCTAAGTCAGGCTTATAATAGTCTCTTACTGTTAAGTTACCACAACAATAACCTGCCTCCAAACCTCTACCAAGAGGAATGAAGTCGTTAAATCTATGTGGATCCCAGGGGGAACAACGTTGCCCATGCTTACCTTGTTGGACCATGAGAGAAAATGGGCAGATGTAGTCCTTGGATGAAAGAGCCAGAGGCTGTGGAAAGAAATGGAAGGCAGTACAGAGATCACCAGATGAGTTATTCATAGAACGTACTTCACTGTTAAGAAGAGAGTTCCCACTCTTTCTTCTAAATAGATTAGGCTTATTGTTCTGGCCCAGTGGTGGTGATATACTTCCTATTCAAATATACATTTTTATTACATCTATTTGTTTTCTTTTTATGCTTTCCCTATCTTATATTAGATATCTTGGGATGGGAGGACAGATAAACATAATTAATTTACAATTGACCAGATCACAGAAGCTAATGGAGACCTGATATACTTGGGCATTGAGCTGGATGCACTTACCAAATGTAGAAACTGAGTTGTTACCTTTCGGCAAGGAAATAAGTACTTTTATTAATAGATAAAGGACCTGTAAATATATGTGTAGTTAAATAGGGGCTGTCGCAGAGACTGTATAGTATATCAAATATTCCATTTCACCTTCATCTTTAAAACAGAATTCTCATTTTCCTCTGAACTGATTTTATTCATTGCTTAAAATATGCAATTTTCCAGCTTCATTGAAGACCAAAATGAGAAAGAAATGTAACCAGAAGTTACTGGGTAGCGCTTCCAGTATTTCCTTTAAGGTAGTTGGTCCAGATTTGAAGACTGCCATTTTACTTTTCACACTTTATTTCCAATCTGGGATACAAGCATTGTGGCTAGAGTCTTACAGCCCTCCTGTGACTTTGAAGTTAGAAGCAACACACCAAAGGTGGTTTGCAAAAAGGGAGAAAGTTCTGGATCCTGACCAAGATGGTCATAATGTTCCCTTCAGGTTGACTAAATTGTAGACAAGTTTCTTCCTGGTACTTAGCCTTTGAGTCCCCTTTTCTTACCACATTTATTTTAGAAAATTTGTAACTGTAAATCCTATCTTGCAGATTTGAAATGTATATTAATCTCCTTAAAAGCCTCTGTCAAGTTTTAAGACCCAAGAGATTCTTTCCCAAGGACCTGAGTATCATCTCTCTGAAATGTAAGCATCAAAGAAAGATAGGAACCTATATGCCAGTCTCTGCTGAAGGATAGGAGCTGAACTTCAGCAGACGGCTTTAGCCTAGTTAAAAACTATGTCTTGCCAGGAAGACAGGAGAAGGTTTGCTTTTCCTCTAGGTAATGCTAATTAAGAAACACTGATGACCTTAGCTCTAAAAATCTCTCCTGACCTTTGTTTCAGCAGAACTGGGTATTCAGACTTGTGTGTAGTCTATTCTTTATTGCTGGCCATAGTATCTGAATAAATTGAATCTGTCCATCTTGTCTAGTACTATTGTTCTTTAACAATCTCTAATGACTTTATCGAATCACAGACACACCTCTGGACTGCCTAGTTCCAAACTTCTTAGACATGGTAAAATTAACTCCTGATTTATTAAAGTCGCTGTAATCTGGCCACTGTGACAAGTAGTCCAAAATGATTTTCAACTGATTAGAAGCTTTGAGATGCAAGAATGAGTAACATAACTGGTAAAAACACACAGACAAGTCTACAGATATCTTAAAATATATTTTGAGAGTGGGTCAATCAGAGTTAAAATATTCTAATCTTCTTTTGTTTTCCAAGATAAATATATAAAGTACTAATTTAATTAGAGGTTTATAAGTTTATGTATGGGCTTCCCAGGTGGTGTGAGTCGTAAAGAACCAGCCTGCCAATGTAGGAGCCATAAGAGATGCGGGTTCAATTCCTGGGTGAGGAAGATTCCCTGGAGGAGTACATGGCTACCCACTCCAGTATTCTTGCCTGGAGAATCCCCATGGACAGAAGAGCTTGGTGTGCTACAGTCCATAGGGTTGCAGTGAGTCAGACATGACTGAAGCAACTGAGCATGCACACTAATTTATGTTATGTGATAAATTTCAAAGGTAGCTACCAAAAGACTGAATTTGGAAGTATGTAACTGTCAAGCCTGTAGAAATAAAACTTAGAATAAGAAAATAGGGACTCAATTAATCCAACCAAAGTCAATAAAATAGAAATAAAAACCAAGTGTATAAAACTCCACAGAGATAGAATGCAAAAAAATCAGATAATCTTCCTTCAGATGCTATGTATGTGATGATTGTGGTAGTCATTTCACAGTATATTTGCTTATTAAATCATCACACTGTACATTTAAAAATCAAATATACAACCTAAATACATACACCTTTAAATTCTCAATAATATGTCAATAAAATCAGAAAAAAAAATTAAAGTTCTATGTTAAACAGGGGATCTCAAAAGTAACTTCAAGATGCATAATGTAAAAGTGTATGAAATTCACAACCAGCCACACTCTTCTTTCAAAAACTGAGAAGTTAAGCAGAAGAAAAACACAAATACACACATACACACACACACAATGTACAAAGTGCAATTTGGCTTAATTTAATACATTCAGAAATTCTTATTTAACAGAAATCAGAGACTATACATTTTTTTTTCAAATACACAAGGAACACTTACAAATAATATCTTCATTTTAGGTTACACAAGAAGATTTAGTCCAACTTGACCTAGCATTAACTGAAAAATATACATTTATATATGGTGGAATTGAAATAGGATGTGATCCCTCCTCTCTGTGTTCCCTAAGGTATTAACAGCTAATATTTCTTGGTTTCAAATCCAATCTTATAAATAAAGAAAAAATAGAATCTGTTCTGGATTTTAGGGACAATCTGGGCTGTCCCAAGCTTTTTTCTTTTATTAGAGTATAGTTGCCCTGGGGCTCCCTGTTGGCTCAGATGGTAAAGACTCTGCCTGCGATACAAGAGATCCTGTTCGATCCCTGAGTCAAGAAAATCCCCTGAAGAAGGAAATGGCAACCCACTCCAGTATTGTTGTCTGGAGAATTCCATGGACAGAGGAACCTGGTGGGCTGCTGTCTATGAGATCTCAAAGAGTCAGTCACGACTGCAGCAACTTAGCACGCACGCAGTGTATGTATTGGGAAGATCCCCTGGAAGAGGGCATGGCAACCCCTTCCACTATTCTTCCCTGGAAAATCCCATGGACAAAGGAGCCTGGTGGGTTACAGTCCATAGGGTCGCAAAGAGTTGGGCATGACTGAAGTGACTTGGCAAGCACGTATGCCCAGTGTATATGTGTCGATCCCAATCTCTCAGTTCATCCCATCCCCACCTTCCCCCCATAGTATCCGTATATCCATTCTCTATTTCTGCTTTGCAAATAAGTTCATTTGTATCACTTTTCTTGATTTCACATATAAAAGATATTGTACAATATTTGTTTTTCTCCTTCTGACTTTAGTCTTTAGGCTCTATGTCCATCTACATCTCTGCAAATTGCACAATTTTGTTTCTTTTTATGGCTGAGTAATATTACAAACTTGTAAGGTATATCCAGTACTAGAAGAGGAAAAGGACATATCCATTACCCTCTCTAATTTCTCTACAGATATTCAAGAACTTTCAATAAATTGAACCATGAAAAACCAGAACACTCTCTGACCTTCTACTTCTTCCATTAAGTTGCAGGATACAGATCATTTTAGGATAGAATTGATTGAAGAAAGAGAAAACACCATAAAAAAAATAATGGTCCTCCAACTTAAATAATTAGAAAAATCATGAAGAGAAAGTCTAAGCGAAAATATCTAACTGAAAAAAAAAAAAAAAACAGATAAGAGCATTTGGTGATATTGTAAGATAAAGAACCATTGGACAATTAATTGCCCAGAATTGGCTCAATAACACAGAAACTGGAAACAGAATAATGCCCTTTTCCTACATGAGGACTGTCCAAGGAAGTAGTGTACTTTCTGTGTCCACAATTATCACTTTGTTCTGAAGGGAATATATATCTTCAGTTGTAGGGATGAGAGATCCCTTTCCTAGTGGACAAACAAGCTATAATTCAGTCACTAATCCTACCACCATTAGTAGTCAGAAAGCCTTCTTGGCCCCATTAAAGAATCCTCAGCCATTTGATGATACAGATTAACTACCCACTTTGTGAAACTTCTCTTATTTAAAATGTAAGTTGTCCCACATAGTCTCTGAGACAAAGGTGACCCAGATATAGGACAAATACTCAAACCCTTAAAAGTCTCAACTGAACTGATTTTGCCTTTATGAAAACTAGCACCATGCCTACTAAAAAGTTAAATTTTTATACAAGAGAATTGTTATAAAGATTATAAAAGTTATATAACTTAAATAGATATAATGTTTATAATCTGTCTAGCTGAAGGAAGGAAGGCTATCCCTTGTGTTATCTGTAGAAACACTCCTTTCTGCCTGTCAAATAGGCAAATGGGTAAGGATATTGCTCTGTACCAGACTAAAGAGAACTTGATATGTTTGTACACTTCACTTTCCAGTAGTATCAACTTTAATGTCATCCTCTTATCAATTCTCAGTACAGATGTTTATCTTACAGTAGAAGATCTGTTTTCAATATTAGAGCCAGTTTCATGAACGTTCAATCTGTGCAGTAGCACAAGTCCTCACTCTGAGAAGGACCCTGTGCTTGATTTCCAGCTGCAGTCACCATTTTGAATTTTTAAATAATATTTGAACAAAGAATTTCTCTTTTGCTTTCATGCTGGGTCCCACAAATTAAACTCCTAATCTTTGTCATCATTTTTAGCTTCTCCATTCACCTAGGTTCATATCTACTTACATAGTAGGGAATCAGCAGTATATGTGTACAGTAATTTATTAAGGTTTTAGAGATGCACTCTCTTCCTTTTCTGTTATAATCTTAAAGATAAACTCCAGTTTTTTCAAACTCAAGTGTATTACTTAAGCCATGGAAGTATACAGGGAAAAGTGGGAAACCTGATCACCAGATGCCCCATACATTTGGGAATCCATGACTTGGTCTACCCATGACTTGGCTGTTTTATAAACTCATATGGATAAACACTGCAAGGGAATAATTCAGTATAATGAAGTTTATAATCAATAGTTGCAAGTGAGTTTTCTCAAAGATAAGCTATAGGAACCACTGCACTTTCTTTAGCTTGAGGATTTGATTTACTAGAAAGGACACTGACATTAAAGATAAGAATACTGGTGAACCTCATAGAACTTGATAAAATACTGCAAGAAATCGCCAAGAAACAGAATATTGTCCTGTTCCTCATTTAAAAGAGCATCATATACCTCATCAATATTAAAATTATTTGCTCTTTGAGAGACCTTGTGAAGAAGATAAAATGACAAATTACAGAGTGGATGGCAGTATTTGAAAATCACAGGTTCAACAAAGGACTTAAATTTAAAATATGCAAAGAACTCTCAAAAATCAACAGTAAAATGAACAAACAAAATACAATCCAGTTATAAAGTGAGCAACAGATAAGGACAGACATTTCACTAATAAGGACAAACAGATGGCAAACAAGCACATGAAAAATGCTTAGCATCATTAATCATTAGGGAAATATAGATTTAAACCACAATGGTATACTACTACACACTCTCAGAATGGCTGAAATGTTTAAAAATAGTAGCAATAACAAATATGGTGAAAATAACTCATACATTGTGGGTGATATTATAAAATTGTATAATAATTTGGGTAGTAGTAAAATGTAATGAAAACAAAACTTTTTTGGATGTTAGTTCTAAAAGGTCTTATAGGTCTTCATAGAACCATTCAACTCCAGCTTCTTCAGTGTTACTGGTTGGGACATAGGCTTGGATCACCATGAGACTGAATGGTTTGCCTTGGAAACGAATAGAGATCATTCTGTCATTTTTGAGATTGCATTCAAGTACTGCATTTCGGACTCTTTTGTGACCATGATGGCTACTCCATTTCTTCTAGGGGATTCCTGCTCACAGCAGTAGATATAATGGTCATCTGAATTAAATTCACCCATTCCAGTCCATTTTAGTTCACTGATTCTTAGAATGTTGATGTTCACTCTTGCCATCTCCTGTTTGACAATTTCCAATTTGCCTTGATTCATGTACCTAACATTCCAAATTCCTATGCAGTATTGCTCTTTACAGCATTGAACATTGCTTCTATCACCAGTCATATCCACAACTGGGTATTGTTTTTGCTTTAGCTCCATCCCTTCATTCTTTCTGGAGTTACTTCTCCACTGATTTCCTGTAACATATTGGGCACCTACTGACCTGAGGAGTCCCTCTCTCAGTATCCTATCATTTTGCCTTTTCATACTGTTCATGGGGTTCTCAAGGCAAGAATACTGAAGTGGTTTGTCATGCCCTTCTCCAGGGGACCACATTCTGGCAAATTTGGCCTTGGAATATGGAATGAAACAGGGCAAAGGCTAATACAGTTTTGCCAAGAGAATGCACTGGTCATAGCAAACACCCTCTTCCAACAACACAAGAGAAGACTCTACACATGGACATCACCAGATGGTCAACACTGAAATCAGATTGATTGTATTCGTGGTTTTTTTTTTTTTTTTTAATTCTTTGCAGCCAAAGATGGAGAAGCTCTATACAGTCAGCAAAAACAAGATTGGGAGCTGACTGTCGCTCAAATCATGGATTCCTTATTGCCAAATTCAGGTTTAAATTGAAGAAAGTAGGGAAAACCACTAGACCATTCAGGAATGACATAAATCAAATCCCTTATGATTATACAGTGGAACTGAGAAATAGATTTAAGGGACTAGCTTTGATAGACAGAGTGCCTGAAGAACTATGGGTGGAGGTTCATAACATTGTACAGAAGATAGGGATCAAGACCATCCCCATGGAAAAGAAATGCAAAAAAGCAAAATGGCTGTCTGAGGAGGCCTTACAAATAGCTGTGAAAAGAAGAGATGCAAAAAGCAAAGGAGAAAAGAAAAGATATAAGCATCTGAATACAGAGTTCCAAAGAATAGCAAGGAGAGATAATAAAGCCTTCCTCAGAAATCAATGCAAAGAAATAGAGGAAAGCAATAGAATGGGAAAGAATAGAGATCTCTTCGAGAAAATTAGATACAAAGGGAACATTGCATGTCAAGATGGGCTCATAAAGGACAAAAATGGTATAGACCTAACAGAAGCAGAAGATATTAAGAAGAGGTGGCAAGAATACACAGAAGAACTGTACAAAAAAATCTTCATGATCAAGATAATCACAATGGTGTGATCACTCACCTACAGCCAGACACCCTGGAATGTGAAGTCAAATGGTCTTTAGAAAGCATCACTATGAACAAAGCTGGTGGAGGTGATGGAATTCCAGTTGAGATATTTCAAATCTTGAAAGATGATGCTGTGAAAGTGCTGCACTCAATATGCCAGCAAATTTGGAAAACTCAGCAGTGGTCACAGGACCGGAAAAGGTCAGTTTTCATTCCAATCCCAGAGAAAGGCAATGCCAAAGAATGCTCAAACTACTGCACAATTGCACTCATCTCACAAGCTAGTAAAGTAATGCTCAAAATCTCCAAGCCAGGTTTCAGCAATATCTGAACTGTGAACTTCCAGATGTTCAAGCTGGTTTTAGAAAAGGCAGAGGAACCAAAGATCAAATTGTCAACATCTGCTGGGTCATGGAAAAAGCAAGAGAATTCCAGAAAAACATCTATTTCTGCTTTATTGACTATGTCAAAGACTTTGACTGTGTGGATCACAATAAACTGTGGAAAATTCTGAAATAGGAACTAAAAAGCCTCTTGATGAAAGTGAAAGAGGAGAGTGAAAAAGTTGGCTTAAAGCTCAACATTCAGAAAACTGAGATCATGGCATATGGTTCTATCACTTCACAACAAATAGATGGGGAAATAGTGGAAACATTGTCAGACTTTATTTTCTGGGCTCCAAAATCACTGCAGATGGTGATTGCAGCCATGAAATTAAAAGACACTTACTCCTTGGAGGGAAAGTTATGACCAACTTATATAGCATATTAAAAAGCAGAGATATTATATGCCAACAAAGGTCCGTCCAGTCAAAGTTATAGTTTTTCCAGTGGTCATGTATTGAAGTGAGAGTTGGACTGTGAAGAAGGCTGAGCGCTGAAGAAATGATGCTTTTGAACTTTGGTACTGGAGAAGACTCTTGAGAGCCCCTTGGACTGTAAGGAGATCCAACCAGTCTATCCTGAAGGAGACCAGTCCTTGGGTTCATTGGAAGGACTGATGCTGAGGCTGAAACTCCAATACTTTGGCCACCTCGTGCAAAGTGTGACTAAAAAACCCTGATGCCGTGAGGGACTGGAGGCAGGAGCAGAAGGGCACGACAGAGGATGAGATGGCTGAATGGCATCACTGACTCTATGCACTTGAGTAAGCGAACTCTGGTAGTTGGTGATGGATAGGAAGACCTGGCGTGCTGCGAGTCATGGGGTCGGAAAGGGTCGGAATGACTGAGTAACTGAACTGAACTGATCTGAAAATGTAATGAAATATCCTTGGACATAATAGCTTAGATAAATCTGGCTGTAATTATGCTGAGTCTCTAAAGGTCAATCAAAAGATTATATAATTATTCAGTATATGTATATATAATTACATAATCTAAAATTTCAAATGTTATATTCTTCACGTGACAAAAATTAAGAAATGAAGAACACACTAGTAAATGCCAAGGCTTTAGACCATGGCAGGTAGATATAGAAGGTAGGCAGGCATGACTATAAACAGACAACACCAGAGATCCTAGTGGTGGTAGAATCTTGACATTAATACTAATGTTGATAGCTGTGATTTGTCCTAGAGTTTTGTAAAATGTTACCCTTGGGGAAAAATGACTGAAAGGTCCAAGGAATCTCTCTGTAGCATTTCCTACAACTGCATATGAACACACAATTATCTTAAAATAAAAAGCCAAAATAATATATTCTTTCACATAATTTCCTGAAATTGTTACCATGGTACATTTTAGAAATTGATTTATCTAATCTTTCATTTTGCCCATATTCCAATCAAGAAAGACTCATCAGTAATTTAGGAATCTTAAAATAAGATGAAGTCAAAGTTGTCTCTTTAGATTCAAGTTCAGGTTGTAATTTCAGCTATGTTTATGGTCTGATAATTAACGGGAGTCATTAAATTAAGCAATTAATTATGTCTTTAGAGGCTTAGTATTAGTAATCTTTGTTCTGTTCCAGTTCTTTGCTATGGGTAACGGTGTTATATTTAAATGTTTTGTCTGACCTTCTTTTATACTTAGCAGATAAAAGGTTATTAAAGTAGTTATGAAGAAACATGACATCTTTAGCTGATCTAATAATTGGTATCTTTGATTCTCCAAAGGAATATTTGTGCTGATTCTCATTCAGATCAGTGTGGAATGGAAGAGGAAAATAGTATCCTTACTAGAGGGTAATGCAGAGTTAAAGAAACAATGATCTTGTTCAGGGGAGCAATCAACAAGATTGGGTGGCTAAATATGTAGTGACATTTGTGATGTGGTAGAAAGTAAATGCTCAGTTCTATAGCTTACACCATCCTGTAGAGGCACTGAAAATACAGCCACAAAATCTGTGTGGTTTTCTTTACTAAATAAGTTTATAATTGATTTTTATTTTCATTTTTGGTCTTTATATTAGTATAATATAAAAAGAGTTTAGTAAAAAAATAAATTTTATTAATAACAAAGAAAGAAAACAATTAAAATGCTTTCATAGAAGAAAGTGTAAAGCTGTTTTGGCTTGGTAATTCACTATAGAAGGAATACAAATGATCAATAACTTTGTGAAAAATCTTTACCCAACTTTCTTTTTTGTTTTGTTTCATTTTGATATAATTTTTTTTAATTTACTCTTGTTCTTATATTGTTGAAGCTGTGTGTTCTTGCATTCTGTTGACAATAGTAAACTGTCCTCTAAATTTGTTTATAATCATATTTAGAGCTATTCCTTCTCTGAACCTTCAGAATTGTTTTTCTTTCCTATCTAATATGATCTTTCTCTATGTCCACTTTTCCTGTTACTCATCCTTCAGAAAAGAGATAGAGAGATAGAGATAAAGACAGAGAGAGAGAGAATGAGAAATCTATCTTGACTCTGTAGTGACCAAAATAAATTGGGTGGCTTGCCCTTAAGCTTATCTCCGTGTGCATTTGATGCTAGTCCCATCCTCTTCTCAGAATTACAATAAAAAAGAGAGAGACGCAGGCACATCTCTCTGCTAGTACCCAAATTCCAGGAAAAAGAAGTCTGTCAGATTTCATCAAATGTAGTCTTAGTGACCCTAGATGGAGCCTTCTCTTTACCATTCTCCCATTATATGGTACTCTTAGCAGTTAAAGTACGTTAATAAAAGCAAACACCTCCCCCCCAAATGAAACAAAACTAAAACTTAGTTTTACTTCTGCTCTTTTTTGTTCTTGTTCTTTAGTGCCTGCAGATCTTTCATTGTTGGGGCTATACCATTGTCAGTTTTCTCCTTTATTTTCTGCTCATTTGTGTATAAAAATAGATATTGATAGAGTGTGTTTGTGTGCTTAATCACTCAGTCATGTCCAACTCTTTGTGACCCCATGGACTGTAGCCTGCCAGGCTCCTCTGTCCATGGGGATTCTTCAGACAAGAATACTGAAGTGGGTTGCCATGCCCTCCTCCAGGGGATTTTCCCAACCCAAGGATCAAACTCAGGTCTCCCTCATTGCAAGCAGATTCTTTACCATCTGAGCCACCAGGGATGGAGTAAAGGACATAATTGATGGAGTAAAGGACATAATTTTTGCTTCAGCAATCAACAGCAATGCAGTGGGATACTGTAGTAAATCATATTATTATTGGATACTTGGAGTTTTTCAACCAGGGTTCATATATATGGGGAATCATGAAGATTCTTGCTACATGCCATCTAATTGCTGGCTTTGCTTTCTCTCTGATGAGGTGGCCACAGACTGTCCAATTAGTTTTATTGACCTTCAAGTTAATGATGTTATTTCTTGTTTTCATCTTAAATTTGAATCTTCTTTATCTCTGTTTCCAAGCATTTCAGTTGAACATTGAGAAATGCTTCACTGGTATCTACAAGCCATCTTGTACTAAACAAATTAATTATTTAACTCTTATTGATAAGATTTGATTTTGTCTTGACTATCTGTAACTGTATTAAAGCTAGAATAAATCTTAAATTTTATTTGTAGCTAATTACTTATGTGATATTTATGTATCAGTGATACCATTTTTCATTAAACAGCATTCTAAGGGCACTTTTTCTTTATTGCAATCATGTTCATAAGATGGTAGTGTCCTTAGATTTACACAGGAAGCATTTGATGTTGTGTAAATATCAAATATCAGTATTTTGTTCATTTTATAATTAGTAAATAACACTATTAGCTTCATTGCTTCTCAAAAATCTTTCTCTGACTTTGTTATAGAGCTATGGGGGAAGAGAATAGTTCACTAGTTATGGGGCAAATGTCCTGTAACTATTCCTTCCAATAGCAGGAAGGCACATTTCCTTTCCTCTTCTTTGCCTGCCTGTTGATTTGAAGCTAATATAGTGTAGCATAAAGAAACTGGATGTTGAAAAGATTTTTGCTCTGCCACTTGGTCAGCTTTCATCTAGTTTTCTGGATCTGTTTACTCATCTGTAAGACAAGTATAATCCCTTTGGAAGGCTGATGAAAGGATTGCTTGAGAGAACAGCAAGTGAGAATTGCAATGACTGTAATTTTCATTTTTAATTCCTTGAACATTGGAAACAGCTCATTGTCTTAAAATGTGAAGTGATTAGAAATGGAAAATAATAATCATTAGTGTGCCTTTATTCTTCAACCTTAGGATATTTGCTTTCCAAAGAAACTGGCAAAAGAAACCTGATAAAAAAGAGCAAGAACTCACACATGTATTAGTCTCTTATCCTTTCCAAATTCCCTCTTAGAAGTGGAAATATATACTTGCTCTGAAATTTGCTCAACACTTTACATACCAAGATTTAAAATTTTCAGTTCAGTTCAGTCACTCAGTCATGTCCAACTCTTTGACCCCATGTCCGACTCTTTTGACTCCCCATCATGAAAGATCTGGAGGCCTGCAGCATGCCAGGCCTCCAGGCCAGCCCATCACCAACTCCCAGATTTACCCAAACTCATGTCTGTTGAGCTGGTGATGTCATCCAAACATCTCATCCTCTTTCAGCCCCTTCTTCTCCCGACTTCAATCTTTCCCAGCATCAGTGTCTTTTCAAATGAATCAGTTCTTCAATCAGGTGACCAAAGTATTGGAGTTTCAGTTTCAGCCTCAGTCCTTCCAATGAATATTCAGGACTGATTTCCTTTAGGATGGACTGGGTTGATCTTGCAGTCCAAGTGACTGTCAAAACTCTTCTCCAACACTACAGTTCAAAAACATAAATTCTTCACCACTCAGCTTTCTTTATAGTCCAACTCTCACATCCATGTATGACTACTGGAAAAACCATAGCTTGACTAGACAGACCTTTGTTAGCAAAGCAATGTCTCTGCTTTTTCATATGCTGTCTAGCTTGGTCATAACTTTTCTTCAAAGGAGTAAATCTTTACTGAGTAAATTTTCCAAAGAGTAAATCTTTACTGAGTATCTAATATGTTCCTGGATCAGATGGTCAACACCAAAATCAGGTTGATTATATCCTTTACAGCCAAAGATGGAGAAGCTCTATACAGTCAGCAAAAACAATACCGGGAGCTGACTATGGCTCAGATCATGAATTCCTTATTGCCAAATTCAGACTTAAATTGAATAAAGTGGGGAAACCACTAGACCATTCAGTTATGACCTAAATCAAATCCCTTATGACTATAGAGTGGAAGTGAGAAATAGATTTAAGGGACTAGATCTGATAGACAGAGTGCCTGATGAACTATGGACGGAAGTTTGTGACATTGCACAGGAGACAGGGAGCAAGATCATCCTAAAGAAAAAGAAATGCAAAACAGTAAAATTGCTATCTGAGGAGGCCTTACAAATAGCTGTGAAAAGAAGAGAAGTGAAAAGCAAAGGAGAAAAGGAAAGATATAAGCATCTGAATGCAGAGTTCCAAAGAATAGCAAGGAGAGATAAGAAAGCCTTCCTCAGCGATCAATGCAAAGAAATAGAGGAAAACAACAGAATGGGAAAGACTAGAGATCTCTTCAAGAAAATTAGAGATACCAAGGGAACATTTCATGCAAAGATGGGCTCGATAAAGGACAGAAATGGTATGGACCTAACAGAAGCAGAAGATATTAAGAAGAGGTGGCAAGAATACACAGAAGAACTGTACAAAAAAGATCTTCACGACCCAGATAATCATGATGATGTGATCACTAATCTAGAGCCAGACATCTTGGAATGTGAAGTCAAGTGGGCCTTAGAAAGCATCACTACGAACAAAGCTAGTGGAGGTGATGGAATTCCAGTTGAGCTGTTTCAAATCCTGAAAGATGATGCTGTGAAAGTGCTGCACTCAATCTGCCAGCAAATTTGGAAAACTCAGCAGTGGCCACAGGACTGGAAAAGGTCAGTTTTCATTCCAATCCCAAAGAATGCTCAAACTACTGCACAATTGCACTCATCTCATATGCTAGTAAAGTAATGTTCAAAATTCTCCAAGCTAGGATTCAGCAATACCTGAACCATGAACTTCCAGATGTTCAAGCTGGTTTTAGAAAAGGCAGAGGAACCAGAGATCAAATTGCCAACATTCACTGGATCTTTGAAAAAGCAAGAGGGCTCCAGAAATGCATCTATTTCTGCTTTATTGATTATCCCAAAGCCTTTGACTGAGTGAATCACAATAAACTGTGGAAAATTCTGAAAGAAATGGGAATAGCAGACCACCTGACCTGCCTCTTGAGAAACCTATATGCAGGTCAGGAAGCAACAGTTAGAACTGGACATGGAACGACAGACTGGTTCCAAATAGGAAAAGGAGTACGTCAAGGCTGTATATTGTCACCCTGCTTATTTAACTTCTATGCAGAGTACATCATGAGAAACGCTAGGCTGGAGAAAGCTAAAGCTGGAATCAAGATTGCTGGGAGAAATATAAATAACCTGAGTGTGTGGATGACACCACCCTTACTGCAGAAAGTGAAGAAGAACTAAAGAGGCTCTTGATGAAAGTGAAAGAGGAGAGTGAAAAAATTGGCTTAGCCCAACATTCAGAAAACTAAGATCATGGCATCCGGGCCCATCACTTCATGGCAAATAGATAGGGAAACAGTGGCTGACTTTAATTTTCTGCACTCCAAAATCACTGCAGATGGTGATTGCAGCAATGAAATTAAAAGACACTTACTCCATTGAAGGACAGTTATGACCAACCTAGACAACACATTAAAAAGTAGAGACATTACTTTGTGAACAAAGGTCCATTTAGTCAAGACTATATTTTTTTCAGGAGTCATGTATGGATGTGAGAGTTGGACTATAAAGAAAGCTAAGCACAGAAGAATTGATGCTTTTGAACTGTGGTGTTGGAGAAGACTCTTGAGAGTTCCTTGGACTGCAAGGAGATCCAATCTGTCCATCCTAAAGGAGATTAGACCTGGGTGTCATTGGAGAGACTGATACTTAATCTTAAACTCCAATATTTTGGCCACCTGATGCAGAGAGCTGACTCATTTGAAAAGACCCTGATAGGAGAGATTGAGGGCAGGAGGAGAAGGGGACGACAGAGGATGAGATGTTTGGATGGCATCACCAACACAATGCACATGAGTTTGGGTGGACTCTGGGAGTTGGTGATGGACAGGGAGATCTGGTGAGCTGCGGTTCATATGGTCGCAAAGAGTCAAACACGACTGAGCAACTGAACTGAATTGAACTGCAATAGTTACCAGGGATATGACTGCAAATATTGAGTATCCAGTGCTTAGCACAGACACAAGTGGTTTCTTTTTGAGGCTAAATGTTGAAGAGGGAAATAAATATAAATACATAAATCATATACACAAATATAAAACTGTAATTTTTAAACATGCTAAAAAGACATTTCTGGCTTATTAGATACTATAATCTGGGGATATGATCTAAGTGAGATAGGTAAGGAAACATTTTTTACTTGAGATTTGAGTGTTGCAAAGATTTAGCAATGAACAGGGAAGCAGCCTGTTCAGTGGTCATATGGTGAAAGGGAGCACTCCAATTTCAGGAAACAGAGAGATTATGTCTAGAGAGTAAAAATGAAGAGGAATATGATGTTAGATGAGGCAGGATAGCTTGATAAGAGGGACCTTGCAGTGACTTTCAGTTTGTTTCAGTTATCTATTACAGCAAAACAAACAACCCTATAACTTAGATAATCATTGTATTATGCTCAAAGATAGTGCTCAAAGAGAGAGCACAGTGAGAATGGCCCTTCTCTGTTACATGGTGTCTGAATGACCTGAACAGTTGGAGAATGAAATGGCTGGGCTTGAAACATCCCCTTCCAAGATCCTTTCTTTATTCACATATCTAGCAACTGAAGTTGGGTGACTGAAGAATGGCACAGCTGGGGCTGGCAAAAGGTGTCTACATGTGGCCCCTCTAGCAAATCAGTCTTAGGGTCAAACGACTTCCTACTTGTCAGCTTAGTACTCTAGAAGTAAGTGTTCTACCAACAGGAAAACTGCATGGCTATATGTGATCTAGCCTTGCAAGCCATATAATGTCACTTCTAATGTACTCTATTGGTTGAGTAATTCCCAGATACAAGAGGAAGAAATATTGACTTCAGCTCTTGATGGAGGGTAGTCAAGGATTAGTGGCCATGATTAAAAATTACCACACAGGAAATGTTAAGGATGTGTGGCTTTTATCAAAAGAACAATGAAAAGAGTTTTAAGCATGAAGTAATCATGCTTGTATGTGTGTTTTGATAATAACACTGGAGAGTAAGGAAGAATTTTAGAGGAGAATTGAAGCAGAGGCAAGTGGACGAT
Organism: Cephalophus harveyi; assembly: GCA_006410635.1. Lineage (NCBI taxonomy): Eukaryota > Metazoa > Chordata > Mammalia > Artiodactyla > Bovidae > Cephalophus > Cephalophus harveyi. The sequence goes on along the minus strand of SJYT01006338.1, from coordinate 42,173 downwards.
GGATGTTAAAGACGCAATCTAGGCAAAGTACAGCCTTAGCCTAGACAAAAGTGACACTGGTGGAGATGAAGGGAAGCCAATGACTTTGGGTGATATATTAAAGGTTAAATTTGAGAACTTGGTGGTGAATTAGGAAAGAGAGGTATAAGAAAGGGAAATGACTAGGATAATTCCCAGGTCTTTTGGTTTGCACAGCCAAATATATAATAAATCTCTTTTCTGAGACAAGGAACAAGACTAAAAATGAGACATGAACAGGGCTAGAGAGGAATATGATGCAGTTAATTTTATAGATAATATACTTAGGATAACTTTAATATATCCAAAAGGAGGTGCTAAGTGACTCTATGGTTCTGGAAAAGTGAGGATAATATGAATAGGGAAAGAGAATCTTGCATCTTAATAACTGCATCATTTTACCTAGATAAATTATCAGTTTGGTGGAAGAGCATGATTTGATGTTTCTCAGTAAGCCATTAAATATGTTTGAAGCATCTACTGTGTGAAACCAGTATAGTAGGGGAGTTAGATAACTTTCTTACCTTTAAAGTAATTATTATGCAATTTAGATAGCATAGGCAAAGGCATGAAATGTTAATAAGCAAATAATAAGGCACAACAATTCAGTAAATACTGTGATATAATGTTTTATAATAGTTTTGAACTATAGGGAGGCCTAGTTTAGCCTACTAAGATTTGGTAAGTCAGGTTTCAGTGGATCATCTGAGGCAGAGCTACATTTTAGGTGGATAGGTGTTCAGTAAAAACATTATAAAATAAACATGCACAGCCCCTACTCAGAGCTAATAATCACTTTATTAGATAGATCCTCATCATGACATAACTTTATTTACAATAATGTATTTTGCTTGATGCTTGATAGAAAAGCTTTCACTTCTGGGTTGCCACCATCTCCACTATAACCTCTGCTCATGACTCTCAGGGAATTTTAGTTTATGGCTGGCATTCTAAAAGAAGTTCTTAAAGTGAATGTCAGCACCCCTCAGATTCTGATTCTCTCTAATCTGGTATCTTTCCTGAAATATTAATCACATTTTCCAGAAATTTCTTGGAATTGTGTGAATGACTCTGTGACAGAAGAATGATGTGTTATCAAATAGAAGATGCAGATAATATGTTATAGAACAGCATATGTTGTGACATGTTATTGAGTTATTAAATTGACTTACTGTGCCATGATCAGAATTTTTAAAAAATGAAATAAAATCTGATAGAATAGAAAATAATAAAAAATAGAAAATTATATTGCACCAGAATGGGTACAATATAATAGCATGTATTGAAGTGGGTTGCTATTATTACCACTCAGACAAAATCTTTACATAAGCTACAGTGGACATGTACACTTTGACCCCATTAAAAATTAAGAAAAGAAGCAAACTCAAAAATGCACCAGATTCACATGTAACATTGTCTTCATGTGTTCTATGCTGTTTTAATTTATAATCTAGCTAGCACCATGGGATATATTAAATATTTTTTACTAATATTTATTTTCTTATTATTTATGTGGGGATTCCTTTTTAAATTTTCTGTTTAATATTAATAATTTCAAATTTTATATTAATGTTTTAATTTGCTCATACACTACAAGGGAAATTACTGTTTTATAGAATATATCAATACCTCTACAAAAACAGTGTTGTTTCAAAGTGGAGAACTGATTTTAGTCTTATTTGGATATCTTTTACCTATCTTGAGGGCTTTCCAGGTGATGCAGTGGTAAAGAATAAGCCCGCCAGTGCAGGAGAATCAGGAGACATGAGTTTGATCCCTAGGTCAGGAAGATCCGCTGGAGAAGGAAATGGCAACCCACTCCAGTATTCTTGCCTGGAAAATTCCTTGGACAGAGGAACCTGATGGGCTCCAGTCCATGGGGTTGTAAAGAGTTGGGCATGACTTAGCTTGATACATTTTGATTATTTAAAAAATGTTTGTTACAGCCATTGAATAAGTGAATTGATTCACTAATAAAAACATGAAACAGTGGAAACAGTGCCAGACTTTATTTTTTTGGGCTCCAAAATCACTGCTGATGGTGACTGCAGCCATGAAATTAGAAGACGCTTACTCCTTGGAAGAAAAGTTATGTCCAACCTAGATAGCATTTTCAAAAGCAGAGACATTACTTTGCCGACTAAGGTCCGTCTAGTCAAGGCTATGGTTTTTCCTGTGGTCATGTATGGATGTGAGAGTTGGACTGTGAAGAAGGCTGATCGCCGAAGAATTGATGCTTTTGAAGTGTGGTGTTGGAGAAGACTCTTGAGAGTCCCTTGGACTGCAAGGAGATCCAACCAGTCCATTCTGAAGGAGATCAACCCTGGGATTTCTTTGGAAGGAATGATGCTAAAGCTGAAACTGCAGTACTTTGGCCACCTCATGCGAAGAGTTGACTCATTGGAAAAGACTCTGATGCTGGGAGGGATTGGGGGCAAGAGAAGAAGGGGACGACCGAGGATGAGATGGCTGGATGGCATCACTGACTCAATGGATGTGAGTCTGAGTGAACTCCGAGAGATGGTGATGAACAGGGAGGCCTGGCGTGCTGCGATTCATGGGGTCGCAAAGAGTCGGACACGACTGAGCGACTGAACTGAACTGAATAAAAACATGCTAGGACAGCTATCAAGCTTCCCTTGTGGCTCAGCTGGTAAAGAATCTGCCTGCAATGTGGGAGACCTGGGTTTGACCCCTGGGTTAGTAAGATCCCCTGGGGAAGTGAAAGGCTACCCACTCCAGTATTCTGGCCTGGAGAATTCCATGGACTGTATATCCCATGGGATCGCAAAGAGTTGGACATGACTGAGTGACTTTCACTTTCAGGACAACTATCAGTTTGTATAATCTTTCAGCTTCAGCACAAGAGAAAGAAGCTGGCACTTAAGGGGCCTGGCATGATCTTAGAGAAATTCTTCTCTGTGATAACAATTGGGTAAATTCTGGCTTTATGGCAACACATTATTCCCCTACTTCAAATAATGTGCCCCCCGCTTCAGCCTGTCCTTTTGAGAACATTATTCTGTTCCTATGGCTCAACAATTTAAAACCATGTCACCATTTTCCTTGTGGATAATAATGACAACAAATTAACCAATGAGTCTGAAAATATCTTGTCTGACGCTTTCCCGTAACCAAGCTTTTTTGGGAAACCCATCCTTTCACCTAGAGAAACTCCAGTGCCCTTCAGTTATGAGAGAGCAAGAAATGGACCTCAGGTAGATGGTTATACTGAGTTGCTGTAGTCAGGGTACCAGAAATGTGCCTACATTTAAGAAAAGTGGCAGCATGTATTACCGTGTGATTTCCAGGCCCCGAGGGATTCCATCTACCCTAATAGAACTCCCAGGCCCAGTATTCCCTGCCTGCATGCCTGGGTACTTACATGCTCAGTCACTTCAATTGTGTCTGACTGTTTATGATCCTATGGACTGTATCCATCAGGCTCCTCCTTCCATGGGATTCTCGAGGCAAGAATACTGAAGTGGGTTGCCATGCCCTGCTCCAGGAGATCTTCCCAACCCAGGAATTAAACCCATGTCTCCTGTGGTCCCGTATTGAAGGCATATTTTTACTGCTGAGCCACTGGTGTAGCCCATTCCCTACCTACACCAGGCCAATAATCCTCCATGAAATTTTATCAATGCAGCGTCTCCCCATACTTGAGTGATAAAATAAGAAATTTTTTCTTAGAGGTCACATTTATAACTCATCTACTACTTAAGAAAGATCTAATTTTCATTGTTTGGCTTACAAATTCAGAGGAGATTATTGATTTAGCCACTTATGATTTCAGAAACAAAGAAGAGAGTGGCAAGTTGAGCATCAGTGAAGAGAAACTCTTGCTTGTGTTTACATCTCACATATTCAAATATCTCAGCAATACCCCTGCCCCTTCTGGCCTTATTCTAAACTCAGATATTGAGGTTTTCTTTTTTCATATTGAAGCATATTCTTAATTTTCTTTCACTGAGGAATTAGTTCAGATAGATTTTTAAATATCACTAGGCTTCCCTTGTGGCTCAATGGTAAAGAATCTGCCAGCAGTGCAGGAGATATAGTGCAGTTCAATCCCTGGCTCAGAAAGGTTCCCTGGAGAAGGAAATGGCAACCCACTTCAGTATTTTTGCCTGAAAAATCCCACGGATAGAGGAACCTGGTAGGCTATAGTCTGTGAGGTTGCAAAAGAGTTGGACACAACATATAGACTATCTGCAACAATTTTTAAATACTTATTTATAAAGAATCCCTCTGAGACCTAAGGTTTGTTATAACAGTTTGGATCCCAACAATATCAAACAAAATAATTTTATTTGGGGATGTGGGAATACAAGGGAGCTGATTTATCTAAAATATTTATGAAATCTTGCGGAAACTTTACTCTTGGAGATTAGAAATAAGGATATGACATTTTAATTGGTATTCCTTGTATTCATCAGGTTAAGATTTCTCAAGACATCCATCTGTTTTAGTGACAGAAAATTGAACTAGATCAAAATGACAGGGTTTGAAGCAGAACTATAAATCTGGCGATAGTTATATGCAGGTTCCTTCCAACAGTGGTAGTAGTTTGGTTTTATGTCACACAATCTCAAGGATTCAGTCATAATGGGGTTCTAGTGAGCTGTTGGGATTCTGTAGGGCAAAATAGGACATGAATTAGCTGATATTTTCTATGCTGATGTATCACTCTTATTTGATCAAATGTTGATAGATTGAAGAGAAGCAGGTCACAGCTGGGTTTTTGGAATTGAATATGTGTTCCTCTGCCAGGCTTATTCCTTTACAATATGTTTGGCAATGTCTTAAAAGCGTGTTGGCTCCTAATGACTAAATTATTTAGGGTAACACTTAATTAAATTGAAGTGTTAAGGATAAGTGAACTTAGAGTATATCAGCAAACTTTGGGCACCAGGACATATTTCTTCTGTTTATTGAATGCTGAAATTATGTTCAGGAGAGGTTATTTCTGTTGAGTTTAGAGCTTTCAGGAAAGAAAAATGAGAAAATTTGCCAGATGCACTACTATTGTAAAAGTTTAGACTCATTCAGAAAAAAAAGGTAAAATTAGTTAGATCCATTTTAAGAGTTGCACATAATTTTCAGATGCTTTTATTTCTGTGTCTATATTTATATCAATACATTCAAGAAGCAAAGCTATTTTTGAAACTACTATGTGTCTCAAACAATAAAGAATCTCAGGATTATGAAAATAATGTATTTTTTGCATATAACCCCTCTAGCAATTTTAGGTGAAAGGAAGAGAAGGGAGTGAAAAGCTTAACCAGATCTGTCAGGGTTTGTGCAATGTTCTGCTTAGTACTGTAGTATTTACATATATAAAATAATTTTCCTAATCATATTATTTTCACCCATTATCATTTCTACAAAAGTCTCTGCAATACACTAAAATGTCAGAATTTGGTAGGGCAAAGATTAAACCATGATTCCTTATATTTTTAAGGAAAGATTTTGTTATGGAGCTAGTTTCTGCAAGATATAATGTGAGAGTAAACCTATCAACAGATTGTAAACTAAAAAGAGAGTTCAAGAGAAAGATATTATTAAAAATTCTTGATATATAATGTAGTTCTAGTTAAAGACAGCAGATTGCACAAGTATGTTGAGCTCTTCTCCATTCTGACAGCCACTAAATGACAAGGAAATTTTTTAAAAGACATATACTTTCAAGGACTAAAAGAGATTAGTAAAGACAAGCTAGCAGAAAATGTCAGAAGCTGGAAAATATTTGCCTAATAGCAATGACTTAGTAGAACTAAGAAAATGGAAACTGAAGTTGAAATAGGGAAATCTAGTATGCAACATAGTATCTATGGAGGGCTTAACCCTTCAAGGTGCCATAGTATGAAAGGACTAGTTACTTTTGTAAGCAGTGATAAAAATGGGTTTAAACACAGAAGGACTGGTACAAAGTCTGTTTACAAAACAAATACTGCATGGTCTCTTGAGCTCCCCACTGCTAGGACATTCCCTTCCAGTCACTAATTCTCTGGAAAAAAAAAAATAAAAAATAAAACAGGCTGTGTGAAGATTGGGATAGATATTTGCATTGTCTATAAATAACCAAGAAACTTGGAATCTCAACAATAAAAATACATAAGATATGGGAGAATTGAAATTGCAAAGAAATATGTGAATAATTCTCCATACAGGAAATAGCAATAGGGCTATCAAATAGACATTCTACTTGATTAGTTATCAGACAAATAAAAATTAAATTAACATGGAAAGAACATTTACATTTCATATTGGCAGAAAAAATGATGGTCAACTTATGGAGTTTAAGGCTGGTGGTTTGTTAATTAGTGTGGTCAATCTGTAAAGGAATCTGGCCCTTCCTAGACAATGAAATAGAATATTTGCAATTCTACCCAATCTGTACAACCTAAAGAAGTGCTGACACCGATGCACAGAGGTGTTCACAGGACATTTGTTTCAGACTTGTCTGTTCTAAGCAGAGTTGAAGTCTTTATTCCATCACATAACATGTAGAATATGCATTTCAACTAGTTTTAGATTTTGGTTAGCGGGATTATGTGTTACTTATCATTCTGTGTCTGGCTTGTTCTACTTAGTACAAGGTCTTCCAAGTTCAGCCATGTTGTAGCAAAGAACAATATTACTTATTTGTAAGGATGAATAATAGTCCACTGCATGAATAGATCATATACTCACTATACATGCAGTCAATCATAGATCAATAAAAATTAAGTAGAATATGCCTGTCCTTGAATACCACACAGCTGTCAGAAGCAACTAGGTAAATCTATATTAAACATTATGTAGTGTGAAAAAGTAGCATATAGAATGAGACATATAGCAGAATACCAGTTACTACATTAGAGCATATTTTATCAAAAATAATATTAAATACAACATTTTCTTTTGGATTAAATAGGACATGGAACAACAGACTGGTTCCAAATAGGAAAAGGAGTACTACAAGGCTGTATATTGTCACCCTATTATTTAACTTATATGCAGAGTACATCATGAGAAACGCTTGGCTGGAAGAAGCACAAACTGGAATCAAGATTGCCGGGAGAAACATCAATAACCTCAGATATGCAGATAACACCACTCTTATGGCAGAAAGGGAAGAGGAGCTAAAAAGCCTCTTGATGAAAGTAAAAGAGGAGAGCGAAAAAGTTGGCTTAAAGCTCAACATTCAGAAAATGAAGATCATGGCATCCGGTCCCATCACTTCATGGGAAATAGATGGGGAAACAGTGGAAACAGTGTCAGACTTTATTTTTTGGGGGCTCCAAAATCACTGCAGATGGTGATTGCAGCCATGAAATTAAAAGACACTTACTCCTTGGAAGTCTTGCAGATGACACCACCCTTATGGCAGAAAGTGAAGACGAACTAAAGAGCCTCTTGATGAAAGTGAAAGAGGAGAGTGAAAAAGTTGGCTTAAAGCTCAACATTCAGAAAACTAAGATCACGGCATCCGGTCCCATCACTTCATGGGAAATAGATGGGGAATCAGTGGAAACAGTGTCAGACTTTATTTTGGGAGGCTTCCTTGGAAGGAAAGTTATGACCAACCTAGACAGCATATTAAAAAGCAGAGACATTACTTTGCCAACAAAGGTCCGTCTAGTCAAGGCTATGGTTTTTCCAGTGGTCATGTATGGATGTGAGAGTTGGACTGTGAAGAAAGCTGAGCACCGAAGAATTGATGCTTTTGAACTGTGGTGTTGGAGAAGACTCTTGAGAGTCCCTTGGACTGCAAGGAGATCCAACCAGTCTACCCTAAAGGAGATCAGTTCTGGGTGTTCATCAGAGGGTCTGATGTTGAAGCTGAAAGTCCAATACTTTGGCCACCTGATGCAGAGAGCTGATTCATTTGAAAAGACCCTGATGCTGGGAAAGATTGAGGGCAGGAGGAGAAGGGGATGACAGAGCATGAGATGGTTGGATGGCATCACCAACTCAATGGACATGAGTTTGGGTAAACTCCGGGAGTTGATGATGGACAGGGAGGCCTGGCGTGCTGCAGTTCATGGGGTCGCAAAGAGTCGGACACAACTGAAAGACTGAACTGAACTGAACTGAAATGAGAATAATCATGAGCCCAAGATTATGGAACTAAGCCACATAAACTTATTTATTTTTATTGTCACAGTAGGTAAAGTGTGCTTATTCATAGTATTTGCTTTCAGAGCAAAGTGCCAATCCAAACAAGGAAGACGACTCTCAGAATTCAAGCTACCTGAACTTCAGCAAATTCAGTTCAGCCTTATGAATACATTCATGTTTTCTCTTCTCTTTCAAAAGTGAAATGGTATGAAACTGATAAAGCAACATTCCTTTCTGTCTGTCACACTCCTAAGACTCTGCACCTTGCTCCATTGCATCTAACAGTCCCCAAAGCTTGAGAATTCTTTGTAAGTAGGAACTTTCACTCAGAGAAGGCAATGGCAACCCACTCCAGTACTCTTGCCTGGAAAATCCCATGGATGGAGGAGCTTGGTAGGCTGCAGTCCATGGGGTCACTAACAGTGAGACATGACTGAGCAACTTCACTTTCACTTTTCACTTTCATGCATTGCAGAAGGAAATGGAAGCCCAGTCCAGTGTTCTTGCCTGGAGAATCCAGGGGACGGTGGAGCCTGGTGGGCTACCGTCTATGGAGTCACACAGAGTCGGACATGACTGAAGTGACTTAGCAGTAGCAGTAGCAGGAACTTTCACTAATTTCTATTTGAATTGCCCACAGCTAGCCCACTATCAGACAACTTATTTGTTAAATAAAGTTCTTATTTAGCAAGTGAAAAATGGAAGAAAGAGATTTAAAACACAAGTATTCTTTAAAAACACTACTCCCATAATGGTAGCCATTTATGGAGCACCTAAACATGCCAAGCATCTTATCTTTATAACATCAGAAGTTAGATATTTTCTCTTCTAATTAAAAAAAGTGACAAAGACTCTTTGGTTAAAATATCTGCCTCCAGTTCAAGAGGGAGGGGACACAGGTATCAGTTCAGTTGCTCAGTCGCGTCCGACTCTTTGCGACCCCATGAATCGCAGCACACCAGGCCTCCCTGTTCATCACCATCTCCCGGAGTTCACTCAGACCCACGTCCATCGAGTCAGTGATGCCATCCAGCCATCTCATCCTCAGTCGTCCCCTTCTCCTCCTGCCCCCAATCCCTCACAGCATCAGAGTCTTTTCCAATGAGTCAACTCTTCACATGAGGTGGCCAAAGTACTGGAGTTTCAACTTTAGCATCATCCCTTCCAAAGAAATCCCAAGGTTGATCTCCTTCAGAATGGACTGGTTGGATCTCCTTGCAGTCCAAGGGACTCTCAAGAGTCTTCTCCAACACCACAGTTCAAAAGCATCAATTCTTCGGCGATCAGCCTTCTTCACAGTCCAACTCTCACATCCATACATGACCACAGGAAAAACCATAGCCTTGACTAGACAGACCTTAGTCGGCAAAGTAATGTCTCTGCTTTTGAAAATACTATCTAGGTTGCTCATAACTTTTCTTCCAAGGAGTAAGCGTCTGCTAATTTCATGGCTGCAGTCACCATCTGCAGTGATTTTGGAGCCCCCAAAAATAAAGTCTGACACTGTTTCCACTGTTTCCCCATCTATTTCCCATGAAGTGATGGGACCAGATGCCATGATCTTCGTTTTCTGAATGTTGAGCTTTAAGCCAACTTTTTTGCTCTCTTCTTTCACTTTCATCAAGAGGCTTTTTAGCTCATCTTCACTTTCTGCCAGAAGGGTGGTGTCATCTGCATATCTATAGCTAATTCATGTTGATGTTTGGCAGAAACCAACACAATACTGTAAAGCAATTATCCTTCAATTAAAAATAAATAAATTTAACTGTATAAAAAGAAATCTCCCTCCAGACACTATAGTGGATGTGAGACATCAAATTGGCCTTTCTCAGCTACACTGCTTCACAATAGCTGGTTGGGTTGACTAAGATAATAGAACCCTCCCCCCCAAAAAAAGTGCTGGCACTCCTTACTAACTTGAGGAAGAATTAACACCCACAATACAGACAGAACCAGGTGCTTACCTGCAAAATAGTTTCACAGATGACAGTATATTCAATTTCACGCTTAAGTAGACAGCTCAATTCTCCAATTATGTCTCCACTGGTACAGTACTCTGTAAACCTAGTTGTGGACTCTCTGTCAGGCCTTAGGCTCCTGTCTATTCCAAAAGTAGGAGGTGAACTCTCCAACTGCAATGGAGAAATAATTGAGCAAAGGGAAATACAAAAAATTAGGAGCCCTTGACCAAACCCTAGGAGCTCCCAGTGTGTCTTGCAATTATTACAATAGAAGGAAAAGATTCTTTATGAATCCTTTCAGATGGGAAGGAGGAACTGGGCTTCCAAAAATCATTTCTTTCACACTTCTACTCTCCAAGCTGAGACTGTTTCTAATTTTTAGCTTTACAGATGACCCCTATTTACCTTCCTTATATAAAAATTCCACCAAAAGTAGTCATAGCAGTCTGGCACTAAATGCAAGTACCCACTCTAAGTCTATTAGATATTCTTAGCATAATGGGCTAGTGCCTCAGGTGGAAAAAATTTTTGATTGCATAGATGCATAAACCAGATTTCATGAATGAATATGACCCCAAGCCAAGTCATAATTTCAGCAGAAATCTTGCCTCCCTTAAGATGCTTAAGAATAATTACCATGAGACATTAGCAGAAAAAGGTTTTAGGATGAACACAGGATGGCTGAGTTACTTCAGGAAAAGAACTGATAGGCATGGGTGGTGGTAAAAGAAAGTCATCAGATTTCAGGAGGAAGATGCAAGAATTAACCAGAAGAATTACAGAACTTTCCAGAAAGTTTAGTTGTAAGTACCAAAGAGAAAGGCTATTGCCCAAGACACAAGAAATGGAAAAAAGTCACTGAAGGAATTGCTGTGAAAGTTGTACCCTCTCCTAGTGAGTTTCACCTTTCAAACTTGTAGAGCCACTCATGCTTCCAAAGAACTCTGACATTTTTTAATTTAATTTTTAATGAAGTCCAAAAGCCTTTTGAGTACAAGTCCTCTACAACAAACAAGTTCCATTCTGAAAGTGTGTTCTTAAGTCCAATATGTTTGTAACTCCAACAAAGTTAACTTAGGTGCCCAACTAACACAATTGGCTATATATTACTATACTGTAGTAGGTTTATAATACTTTTCACACAAATAACACATAAAAACAAACACAACAAATAAAGAAAACATTTTTAAGCTTACAGTACAGTATATTGAAAAGTAGAGCAGTACAGCTGGCATACAGGAGCATACTCGTATCTTTGAAAGTTTGCAACTTGAAGGTCTGTATGTAGGAGACTTAACAGTAAAGAAGAATGGTTCTGCTTTTTACAAACCAAAGAAAGATGATTACATCTGTGGCAAGCAGAATTTTAAAGAAAGCCTTCCAAGGTTCCTATCTTTTTGTTATTCAGTCAAACATTGATCTATGAACTGCTCTGAAGGGATTTTGCAAATAGAATTAAGGTTACTAATCAGCTAAACTTAAAGAGATGATTCTGGATTATCCTGTGGACTCCAGTGTAATCACATGAGTCCTCAAAGTAGAAAAGGAAGTAGTCATCAAGACTGGAGAGGGACAAATGAATTGATTTCTCTGTCCGTCAGTTTTCTCATGAGGTTGATAGAAGGACAAAATGTCATAACATATTGCCATTCTCAATCATCTTTTTAAATGTCACAACTAGCCTCTTCAACTCTTGAGCACTGCTAACATACTACATATTTAGGTATTTTATCCATTGTTCCATCTCCTTCTATGCTTCTACAAGAAATTAACTTCTAAGAAGACAGGGCTTTTTTGTGTTTTCTCAGTTCTATGCCTAGAATGAATGTGCCTACTGCATAATAGCAATGAAGTAAATATTTGTTGAATGAATGAGTAAATGAATGAATGAAAAGTGCCAGACACTTAATAAGTGCTAGTTAGTATTTATAATTATAGTTTATTTCCATGATTAATTTTGGCTTTTTTAAGGTCTGAAACACTCATTCTAAAAATATAAAGCCAAATATATTATCTGCACTAATAATAAGGGTTTGTCACTTGTAACTGTCATATAGGATCTAGAAATTATGTTGGTCGTATCTGGGGTTCACCCATGGATCCAGCTACTGGTATTCAGTTTCTAAAGGATTCTTGTCCCTATCACTCTTACTGACAACAAAAACCTCCTATTAGTTAAAAATGGCATGCTCTTCATCCCTATTTGACCTCCGGGAGAATGTGACACTGTGGTCTATTTCCGCAACCTTGACTCTCATTTCCTTTAGATGAGTAACCCAACCACCCCAAGTACTGGGTTCCTTATATGACCATCACAGAAAAGACTGTTCCTGCCAGGATTGTTGTGAAGAATAAGTAATAATTATGAAAGCATTTTGTAAGATGAGAAGCACCGTTCAGATGGTGGGTGTTATAATCTCTCAGCTGTTGTGTTAGCGCCAAACAGAAATGGTTTCATTTGGAAAAGAAATTATGTTAAAAATTTGAAATTTTCTTGGTTCCTAAATTTCTCCTTATGTGATAATTACAACTTTCAAGATATATTTTTAGTAAAGAATAAATAGTTCCTTACAATTGCCATTCCTGAAATAATCAAGTAGATTCCTTGTGGCATTTCACCTTCTTTACAAATGACATCTCCATAGTCAAAATAGGCAAGTTTAGCTCTTTCCTGAAAGAAAAGAAAAAGAATCAACACAAATCTTCATAATCTACTTCTCTAAAGAGAAATAAGATTTTAAAGCTAAAAAGTAGCATAAAAAACAAACTATATTCTTTGATTTGTTAATGAGTTATAATGTTTTGACAAACCTCATTAACTTTTAGGGAAAAGGGGGACAAGCAAGCAAACTGCAGACTTTGTGCTTCAGACCTAGCAGAGTGACTGGCAGAAATAAATGTTAGGTTGGATAAATGTTTACAATAAAGTATAATAATTCTGGTCAAGGAGACAGGGGCAGGGCACTCTGGGAAACAAATTCAGAAAGGCCACAGGAACCCTGACTTGGGTGTCTAGGGAAGGAACAGCTAAACTGAGACCTGAAGGAAGAGCAACAAGACAGCCAGGATACCATGAGCTGAAGATCATTCAGGGCAGAGGATTCAGTTCATGCAAAGACCCATTAGCAAATAGAATAACTGCATTGTGGGGTAACACAGAAGATTCAATATATCTTAGGCAGGGAAGGATGGAGACCAGGGTGGAGTTATCCATTAGGCATCAATAGACACAGTGTCCAGAGTTCACAGTACTTTTAGGAATTCACAACAATGTTTTAGTTTCTTTTAAAATCAGAAGAAATTAAGATAACTTTTAGGTAGAGTAAAATGTCTTAATACTAAAGCATCTAATGCTAATATATTCATCTTTATAGTAACAAAATCACAAAGTATAATTTTTTGGTGCTTTACGGAGGAAAAGGCAGAAGTGCCTGGAGTCTGGGTGGAGGCGGGACTGGAGAGGTGAGCTGGAGCCAGGTCTCCAAGGGGCTCACATGCACAGTAAAAAGCCCGCACACTCTGGAGCCTGGGCACCACAACTTGATAATCCATGTGCCACAATTAGAGAGTCTGTGCACTGCAAGGAAAGATCCCATATGAAGTGATGAGGATCTCATGTGCCACATGAGATCTGACACATCCAAATAATTTTTTTTTTTTTAAGTTTGAGCTTTTCCCAAAACCAGGGGGTAGTCACTGAAGGGTTTCTAACAGGAGATTTACAGTGACAACGTTTGCATTTTACAAAGATGTGGAGGAAACATATTTTTAAATCATTCATAGTAGTTATCGCTTAGTATAGGGTGGGGAGTGAAAGGATATCACTTTTCACTTCTGAATCATTTTACAGTGTTGAAATAAATGTGGATGACTTCACAACATTTTTTTTTAAGCTGGCCTAAAGCCAGTTATCCAGCTTATGTATTATTCAGATCTTTATTTTTTTCAATTGTTGTCTTTAGGCTTATCCTCATATACCAATTAACCAATTAATTAGCCACAACAGTTGAAGGATGAAAGGAGGAAGGAGTAGTGAAAATTAACTGTTGCTGCTGTGATAGAAACCAAGATTGAAATTAACATCTATAATAAGGGGGTGTTTCTTTTGTTTACTATATGGATTTTTCCATGCATTCCCTGGGCTAACCCTAATGAGAATAATGCTCATGTGCTCCCAATTCATCACATTTTTCTTTACCCCAGTGAAATCTGATTTAAGTGGCTACCAATAACCAACATCTTAAGGAAAAGGGCCACTTAATGAGTGAACCATTTGGAGCCCGAGAGCGGCAACTACCAAGCCCACGTGCAGCAACTACTGAAGCCCGTGTGCTCTACAGCCTGTGCTCCGCAGCAAGAGAAGCCACCACAGTGAGAAGCCCCAGCACTGCGACCCCTGCTCTCTGCACCTAGAGAAAATCCACACAGCAATGAAGACCCAGCACCACTAAAAATAAATAAATAAACATTTTTTTTAAAAAAGAGTGAGTCATGTCTGAAAGGCGGTGGAGAGAGTCTGACAGCTTTGCTTAGGCATGGCAGGCTAAGGAGTGGAGGAAGCTTGTGCCCTGGTTATAGATTCATCTCAGGTGTATGGAAATCATTAATTTATGGAGTTCCTACCCATTGTTTTTCCCATTCTTCCCCCATTCACTGCAGGATGGTTAGTTAATTATACTTGTGGGAGAAATATCAATAACCTCAGATATGCAGATGACACCACCCTTCTGGCAGAAAGTGAAGAGGACCTAAAAAGCCTCTTGATGAAAGTGGAAGAGGAGAGTGAAAAAGTTGGCTTAAAGCTCAACATTCAGAAAACGAAGATCATGGCATCCGGTCCCATCACTTCATGGCAAATAGATGGGGAAACAGTGGAAACAGTGTCAGACTTTATTTTTTTGGGCTCCAAAATCACTGCAGATGGTGACTGCAGCCATGAAATTAAAAGACGCTTACTCCTTGGAAGAAAAGTTATGACCAACCTAGATAGTATATTCAAAAGCAGAGACATTACTTTGCCGACTAAGGTCCATCTAGTCAAGGCTGTGGTTTTTCCAGTGGTCATGTATGGGTGTGAGAGTTGGACTGTGAAGAAGGCTGATCGCCGAAGAATTGATGCTTTTGAACTGTGGTGTTGGAGAAGACTCTTGAGAGTCCCTTGGACTGCAAGGAGATCCAACCAGTCCATTCTGAAGGAGATCAACCCTGGGATTTCTTTGGAAGGAATGATGCTAAAGCTGAAACTCCAGTACTTTGGCCACCTCATGCAAAGAGTTGACTCATTGGAAAAGACTCTGATGCTGGGAGAGATTGGGGGCAGAAGGAGAAGGGGATGACAAGGATGAGATGGCTGGATGGCGTCACGGACTCGATGGACATGAGTCTGAGTGAACTCCGGGAGATGGTGATGAACAGGGAGGCCTGGCGTACTGCGATTCATGGGGTCACAAAGAGTCGGACACGACTGAGCGACTGAACTGAACTGAACTGACAGCATTACCGATAAAGAATCAAATTCGAATTTTAAACTTGGAAATTTTAAAAAACTGAAGAAGATGTAGATTGTAATTAACACCCCTTAGATACCTTCTTCCCAGTCCAAGCCCATCCCTCACCTCCCACCCTCTATTCCCCAGACTACCTTCAACGGCCCCTGCCCATTAGGTTTCCCCCTTCTCACAGTCACACTTGTACTCCCCAAAGCTGGACGTTTGATTCAAGCTAAGCTAGTTGGATTTCTCTCAAGAATTTGAACTAAAGGACAAAGGGCCTGGGAGTGAGAACTGGTTCATCATAGCCATGTGCTAAAGGAGGTGAGGTGAAGTCGCTCAGTCGTGTCCGACTCTTTGCAATCCATCCATGGGATTCTCCAGGCAAGAATACTGGAGTGGGTTGCCATTTCCTTCTCTAAAGGAAGAGTCCACAAATTCCTACCACTGACATTCCAGAGCTGGCCTGATTCTCACCCTGTTCAGGGTTAGTCTGTCAACTGTTTCTTAGCATCTGTTGTTCAGTCACTAAGTCATGTCTCACTCTTTGCGCCCCACGGACTGCAGCATGCCAGGCTTTCCTGTCCTTCACTATCTTCCAGGGTTTGCTCAGATTCATGTCCATTGAGTGGGTGATGCTATCTATCTCATTCCCTGCTGCCCTTTTCTTCTCGTATACCACTGCAATATGTTGTTAGTAAGATCCCCTCTTACTTAAATTAGTTCAGATAGGGTTTTGTTACTTTCAACCATACAAGTCTAAATTTAATTAAATTTGAAATTAATTTCAAAAGGAAAATTCAAAAATTTCTGGCATGAAATAAACACTGCTGCTGCTGCTGCTAAGTCGCTTCAGTCGTGTCCGACTCTGTGCGACCCCAGAGACGGCAGCCCCCAGGCTCCCCTGTCCCTGGGATTCTCCAGGCAAGAACACCGGAGTGGGTTGCCATTTCCTTCTCCAATGCATGAAAGTGAAAAGTGAAAGTGAAGTCGCTCAGTCGTGTCTGACTCCTAGTTACCCCATGGACTGCAGCCTACCAGGCTCCTCCGTCCAAGGGATTTTCCAGGCAAGAGTACTGGAGTGGGTTGCCATTGCCCTCTCCAGAAGTAAAACACTAGTATGGCCTAAATGAAATCAGATCTTCAAAGCTCAGTAGAAACCCTCTTATGACTGCTCTCTTTATAGAAAACAAGGAAAATGTTCCCTCATTATAGTTAAACAGATGACATATATCTCCATGTCTAGATCACAAGATAAGAGTACAACCAAATTTACAGTAAAACAAGTACCACTCTTTGTCACAGAGTTTTCCTGATTCCAATAGGTTTCAACAAGTTGATGAAACAGTTACGATTCATATAATTCATATAACTATATAATTCATATAACTATGATATAATTCATATAATTATCAGGGCTCCCCTGATAGCTCAGTTGGTAAAGAATCCACCTGCAATGCAGGAGACCCCGGTTCGATTCCTATATCGGGAAGATCTGCTGGAGAAGGGATAGGCTACCCACTCCAGTATTCTTGGGCTTCCCTTGTGGCTCAGCTGGTAAAGAATCCACCTGCAATGTGGGAGACATGGGTTCGATCCCTGGGTTGGAAGATCGCCTGGAGAAGGGATGGACTGTATAGTCCATGGGGTCACAAAGAGTCAGACATGACTGAGTGACTTTCACTCATATAATAGCCATTTAAAACTAAAACCACAAACTGGTGGTCCATGAGTCATATTCAGTCTACAGATATATTTTGTTTGGCTTGCACAGTATCTTTAAAATTCTGAATTGGTTGCCAAGTTTTAAAATTCACACAAAAATACAGATGTATGGATTCTCCTTTAAAAAATTGACTTTTACATTATTAAATCTAATAGTCAATTTTCAGACTTCATCTTATGTGATCTCTCAGCCTCATATGACATAGTTGATCACTTTCTCTTTCTTGAAATACTTTCTTCACTTAGCTCTGGGACACCATTCTTTTTTTTTTTTTTTTTTGTCTCCTATTTGATGGATAACTCCTCAATTCTTCTTTTCCAGCTTTACTGAGACAGAACTACTTAGCAGTAAAGAGTCCGCCTGCAATGCAGGAGACATAGGTTCAATCCCTGGGTCAGGAAGGTCCCCTGAAAGAGGACCTCTCCAGTATTCTTGCCAGGGAAAATACAATGGAGAGAGGAACCTGGCGGGCTACAGTCCATAGGGCTGTGAAGAGTCAGACACAACTGAGTGACTAAGTACACACACACACACAATATAAGTTTAAGGTATAAAAAGCATAATGACTTGACATGCACATATTGCAAAATGACTATCACAATAAATTTAGTTAACATACAATAGTTCATATAGTTATAAAATTTTTTTTCCATGTGATAAGAATGGATTCTTTTAGATTCTACACTCCTAGAGCTTTCAAATATACTGTACATACATGACTATATAACTATAGTCATCATGTTGTATACCTAGTAATTTTCTATCTTGTAACTTGGAAGTTTGTACCCTTTAACCCACTTTTCTAATTTACTCAGCTTCCACTCCCCTCCTCTGGCAACCATCAATCTGATTCATAGCTCACAACTCAACCCTTGGATGTTCATAACAATCCCTTGAATTATCAAGTTTCAAGGCCTTAAATATTATCTCTATGCTGACAACTCCAAAATGTCTTTCTCCAATTTGACCTCCTACCTACATTCTAGTCATGTATCTAACTGCCTGCTCAACAGCTCCACTTGGATGTCTAATAGCCTTCTCAAATGTAACCTATTCAGAATCAAACTCTTGCCCAGCTCCCGCCCCATATAAATCTCTTCCCCATCTAAATAAAGGGCTAATCCATTTTCAGACTATTTTCTATTTCAGCCAAAATTCTAGAAGTCATTCTTTCTCTCTCTAGCACTCACTCCATCAACATTTTATGCCTCAAAACCTATTGAGTCTGAACTCCTCTCACCACTTTCACTCGTCCACATCACCATCATCTCTTGCCTACATTATCATAATCACGTCCTACCTGGATGCCCTGGCTTGCCCTTGACCCCCTACAGCCTATTCTTAACACATCAGCAGATGATCATTTTTAAGTGTAAGTTAGATCATGTCACTTCTCTCTTCAAAACCTTTCAACATGTTTCCACTTAACTCTGAGTAAAAGCCAATGTCCTAAAAATGACCTATGAAGTTCTACAAACTCAAGCTTGCCACAAATGGTTAGTCTTCATCTCCTCCCTCTAGCACTGGTCCTGCCACAGGGGCCTTTGTGATGTTCCTTGAACAGAGCAGTCCGGGCTTCCCTGGTGGTCCATCAGTAAATAGTCTGCCTTCAGTGAGGGAGACCAGGGTTTGATCCCTGGTTTGGGAAGATCTCCTGGAGAAGGAAATGGCAAACCACTCCAGTATTCTTGCCTGGAAAGTCCCATGGACAAAGAAGCCTGGCAGGCTACAGTCCATGGGGGTCACAAAGAGTTGGACATGACTGAGTGACTTCTCTTTGAACACAGCAAGCATATCCACCTCAGGGCACTGCACCTGCCTTCTCCCAGATATCAAAATGGTGTGCTCCCTCACTTATTTCAGATCTCTGTCCAGAGGAAAGGTACTAGAGCAATCTTCTCTAATCATCCATATAAAATAGCTGCCTACCTATAGTCTCCTTTTTCACCTTTTCTCCATATAGCATTTGTTACCACCTGACAGACTATATATTTATGCATGGGTATGTTCATTGTCCGTCTCCATCCATATAACATAAAATCAATGAAAGCAGGAATTTATTTTGTTCACTGCCATATCCCCAAACCTAGAACATTCTCTGTCTCAAAGAGGCTATTAAATAGCTATCTATTGAAAGAGTACACATTCCTATAGGAACACTCAGCTGACTTCAGACAAATCATGAACTCTGGAATATACTACAGTCCTGTTCCCTGTTTATATTACACCCAGATGGTTTTACTTTTATATTATCTGCCTGGCCTGCAAAGTAACTTAAATATGAGACCCTTGATCTAAAAAAGTCTTTTCCAGAGTGTGCATCTGGAAGTCTGGGGCTCTTCATCAGAAAATAAGATGGGACTGGTAAAAATTGGGTAATGTATTAAAAAAACATATCATCCTAAGCAGATAAGCAATTATAAAAAAAAAATCTTTGCTCTTTAGGCTCAAAATGAAATCCACTCTTCTCAGTTTTGCTGGGCCTCCATTTTGACTTATCATTTACTGCCCATTACAGGAGTCTTGCCTTGGATAAGTTTTTTTATTATTATTAATCTTATATTAGGGAATGAAAAATAATTATCATTGAACATGAGCTAAAATATAAGACAGAATCTTTACCTTGAAGAATTCAATGAGAACATCTTTATTTTCTAGCCAAATGATATTATGAAGATATTTGTCAGGAGTAGGGAGCGGGATTGCCATTGGAAAGTTATTCAATGATTTTATTTTTTCAAGAAGTACCTAAAACAAACAAACAAAATAATGGTGATAAGATCCTGTAACAGAAAAGAGACATCAAGTAAAAATGAAGGAAATCTAAATAAAATACTGTTTTGCAGAGCTTTTCTTCTTTAAATTGTCCCCTAATTTTTTTTTTGTTCTTTTTCTCCATTTACTATTTGCACTGGTATATTAACTCATATTGAATTTATCCTTTTTATAATCCAATTAATAGCTGTATTCTACCCTGTCTTAATCTCAAACTTAACTGTTGATTACTATATGATTTAATGCCACATTCTCTCAAAATTTTTTTTCATGTGAGTTGCTTCTCTACATTCTTCTAGTTTTAAAGGATAAGGTTCTAGTTTTGTGGCCTTTCAGAAGTCTTCTCTGACTTCCCCAAATAAAAGGTAATCACTTACTTGCCTTATTCCCAGCATATCTCTTACAAATCTCCCTTAGGGAACTCATTACATTGTAGTATTATTATGTTAACTTATATGTGATATGTAACTTTTGTTGATTGCCTGGATAAATGACCAAATAAAAAAAAGAGGAAGAGTGTCCATGGACTTTGGAATCAGTGTTGTACTCATTAAGTATCCAAGTCTCCTCAAGAGTCATGGGACATAGTAGATATTCAGCATATATTTGTGGACAAATCAATCATTCAACAGTTATTTGTTGAATGCCTATTAATTAATTGCCTAATTGTTGGCTGAAGAGGTATAATTATCAATCCCAGGTTGTAAGGAGCTAGGTAATCTAGCCAATTTAGCTCAGTAAATACGACTGAGTAACTTCATTTCACTTCACTTCACTTTCTAAATAAACCTATAGGAAAAAAATAAGTCTCTCTCTTCATAAGGGCTATTGTTTATTTAACTAATGGGTAGCAATCATTCAATTGAACCTTATACAATCTTCATAAAAGGAAAAAATAGAAAAAAACACAACATGCACAGAGGTGTAACTTGAAGAAAACTAAAAAGTGGCTTTTCTCGTCCCTCTGACAGACACTAAGGAAAAATCATATTACCATTTAGTCCTGTGCCATGACCTTATAGAGACTAACGAGGGAGAATTAAAACGGGAAAAGCTGGCCTGTCCCACGCCCACTTCCCTTCCAGGGCCATGGAGAGAGGACTATGTTCAGAGAATGTCCTGAAGCACAGCCCAGGTGGCATGTGGCTGAAAAGTGCCAGGGACAAGAATAAGCATGTGACACCCAGAAACAGCTTATCATTGGAAACACAGGCAGAACGTGGGACCAGAACTTCTATTTTTCTTCTTTATGCCATGAAGCAGATAGACCCTTGTACAGGAGAGAAAAAAGCATTACTATTTTCACAATTCACAGTCTAGACAGTGGACGTGATAGCCTGGTAGAATCAAATATTAAACATTTTTTCCTGTTATGGTCTTAATTTTTTGCAAATTTGTAATTTTTCAAAAGTCCATTTATCAGCCACCCACTTAGGATGTCTCCCCTGTTCCTCTCTAACTCTTCCCTCCCTGATCTCCAATGTACACACACACACACACGTGGGTCCCCTCCCACCTATGTTAAAATTATGTAATTACCACTTTCCTTGCTACAGATGCTGGGACTGGACTGCAAATATTCCACGAGTGGATAGAGAAGCAGAAAAATCTAATGAGTTTGTAAGAGAGAGCCAAAAGAAGATGCCACAGAGGGCAACCCTGATAGGAAATGGAGAAGCTGAAACCTTTCTAGGTCACTGCTCACGTCCCTTTCTGAGGCCTGGCCATGTGGTCTGGTTACCATGTGGTCTGGTTACCAAGATACTCTGTGTCCTCATGATAAATGCTCCATTTCTTTGTGAAACCTAGCTCAGGTTGGTTCTGAACAACAAGTGGTTTTGACATAGAGGGAACCAGGTAGCAATGGCACTAGTTGCCACTGGCATTAACAAAGACTTAAACAATTACAGAGTTAACAACTGTCCTGACTCACCCTTTTCCCAATCTCCCTAGGAATCAAGTAGTATGGGAAATTGCTTACTTACCTTATTCATCTCGACGCTCTCATATTTATCAATAATGCCTCTTGACGAAAGGAAGGTAAGGCTTTTCAGAGCTTTAGCAATCACATTCCGGATTGCCTGCTTGGTCTTCAAAGCAATGACAACATCACGACCTTCATGCTCTATGAGTCCTGAAGCAAATAAAAGTATCAGTAAGCAAACAATTCAATAACCACAATAGTAACAAATATTTGCATAACAGTTATAATTTCCAAAGTGTTTGCTCAATATCTTTTCATTCCTGTTTTGTATAGAACTTGTGAGGCCAGTAGGACTACAGTTATTTTCATCTTCATTTTATAGATGAGAAAATTGAAAAAAAGGCTTCCTTCACCAGTTAGAAATTCACCAGTTAGAAATCCATCTTTTTCCCAAGGTATCTCCTACATATTTTTATTACAGAACTCATTACATGGCAGTATTATCATTCTTCCTTATTTGTCTCATCCTTCATATTGTGTAATTCTTGTTGGTTGGATGAATAAAAGACTGAAAGTGTCCCTGGACTTGCACTGGCGGGTCTTTCTGAAATCAAATCGCATATTTTTTCCTCTTCAATGAGCATGAGAAGTCATGAGATGAACTGGGAGTCAAGGCTTAAAATGTCTCTGTTTCATCCTTGTAATACTAATCTTGAGTACAATGCCTGACATCTGGAAGGGACTCAGTCATTTCTGAACTGAAATAAGCTGAGCAGTGAAATGAAGGACAGCATGGTGGAGAGCACAGGAGATCTCACCTGGTGTGAGATCTAGCTCACCTCTTACCAGCCATAGGACCTCAGGGGAATTAAACTTTCTAAGCCTCAATTTCATTATCTATAAATGAAGATGATAATAGTATTTGCTTCATGGAGTAGTTATAAAGATCAAGTGAAATAATGCATATAAAGCCATTAACACAATTCCTGACATAATTAGCATTCAATAGTAGGTTGCAGTAACAATACAGAAACAGGCACTCTTTCTCATGACTGAATCAAGAACACTGTGTAATATTCCATACTGACCTAAAACATAAGACAGCAGCTCCTAGGCCCCTAACCATTAAAAGCATGGAAATAAAAACCCGTCTAATATGTGAATGGAAACAATGGGTCCTGGATTTTCCGAGACGGCGACAAAATATTCTGACCTATTGTCTCCAAATTTACAATTTCATTCATTAGACCATGCTTTTTCAGTTTTGTTAAGGTAAGTGTGATCCTCATAAATCCATATGGCATCTTACAATGTGGTTATAAAAACAAAGGGGTTTTGCTTTCTTTCTTTTACAATAACATCCATTTGTTAAGGATATACCAGGTGCCAGGCTCTCTACCAGGAACTATACTCCAGCAAACACTGAGAACCTGGCCCACAGCCCCCTTATGAGGAAAGCAGATCTAAGAAGTTTTGTATAAAATACTAGGGCTCCCCCGAATGTTTCAACTCAAGGAGAGTGGCAGCAAATGCTCAAAAAACTTCATCCCTCACAAACTCACTTTGTTTGAGTACCCCTGCAAACAAAGTAGGGTGAAACAAAAACAACACTCTCTGTCATAGGTAATCATTTGTGTCTTTTTCTTACAACCTTAAGGAATATGATCTTGCCACCTTAATACACTTTCTGCACTTTTCATTCTGGCTTTTATGCTCCCATAGCAAATAACAGAACTCCTCTAACTTTCTGCTATTATCTCTTGATACACTCACATCTCCCACCAGGATCTGAATTTTATGTACACCTGGCCCATTATATGTGTTCAATAAATGCTTATTGAATGAATAAATGAATGAGTCTGTGATTGAATGAAAGCATGAACTTGTCTTCCTTTTGGTTAAATTATGGGACGATAAGATGTGATTTCAGGAAATTAGATATCCCAACTACTTACCTAGTTCTTTGACAGCATCTCGTTTGTTGGTTTCCAAAATTTCATATAATTTCTGTGACAAATTAAGAAATGTATTAATTTCTAATTATACCAAGTGCATTACTGGCTTTAAAATTTGAGGAAAAAAAGCATGGTAGAAAAATCTCACTTAATTATCATTTGGGGGAGATATTTAATTCTTCTCTCTTTGTAAATTCAGCTGCTTTTCCCAGGCTCCTTCTCATAGTGCAATGAATGCTGTGTAGTAGCTTACATAAGTACATAAGTATTGCACCTGATATTTCTCAGAAAAGACTAGTGTGCACTTCATTGTGAGCCAAAGAGAATCCTCAGAGATAGCACCCACCAGAGGGTGTCCAACAGAGCAGCCAATTGGGGAGCCAATCTACTGGGAGTGCAAAAACAAGTGGGATAATGAAGAATATGGTGTCAGGTAGGTCATGTTTCCTACAGATAACTCCTGACGTAACTGAAGAAATAGCTCCACTCTGGGCTCAACAATCTCTGTTCAATCATACAATTGTTATTTGTGAAATTCCCACCATGGCCGAGGCATGTTCCTGAGCTTTGAATCTTCCTGAAGTTTGATAATCAGAGCTGAAATTTAAAGAACAGAAACTGTTCTCTGCAGCACCTCGTATCACATAATAAACAACTGAATCCCCTTCACTTGATATAATTTATCTTTTGAGTCAAATACATGTAGAAATGGTCTTAAATTAAATCAATACACCTAACGGATGTTTTTTCCCAAATGACCAGTGCTTGTCTCTCACCTGATCTATTGACTTTCGGCTAGAAATCTGTCTTATTAAAAACTTGGTATCCTCTAGACTTTTGACATAGCCTTTTGTAATACTATATGTCAAGCTGAGGCGCTTTTTGATCTGCACATCTACAATATTTATCAGCAGTGGTATTATTATCTGGAACAATGGAGAGGGGAAAAAAAATGAAAATTTGATGAGGAAAGGCACTCTCTCTCAGGCAGATATTCTCAACATGCCATTTCTAACAAGCTTGTTAGAACATAAATACTGAAACATCCACTACTGACACACAAATTCTCAGGCCCCGCTCCCAGACCTGCTGAATGGCCCCCAGATCAATGCTTTAACGAGCCTTCCAGGTGTTTCTACGTACACTCAAGTTTGAGAGCCCCTCTCTAAAGAAAAGAAAGCTCAATGAATAACTGGTTCTGTAGCTTTAAGGCGAAGTGCTTACCACTGCCTCTTCTCTTATTCTCCATACTCCCAGTTTTCAGAAAACAAGAGAGGTCACCCCAATAAACTGGACAGTAGTTACCAACAGAATAAGTCTCTCGACACCTCAGGTTCTTCACTTGCAAGATAAGGAACTTAGGGTAATCTGAGATTCTGCTGCTGCTGCTGCTGCTAAGTCGCTTCAGTCGTGTCCGACTCTGCGACCCCATAGACGGCAGCCCACCAGGCTCCCCCGTCCCTGGGATTCTCCAGGCAAGAACACTGGAGTGGGTTGCCATTTCCTTCTCCAATGCAAGAAAGTGAAAAGTGAAAGTGAAGTCGCTCAGTCGTGTCCGACCCTCAGCGACCCCATGGACTGCAGCCTTCCAGGCTCCTCCATCCATGGGATTTTCCAGGCAAGAGTACTGGAGTGGGGTGCCATTGCCTTCTCCATCTGAGATTCTACTTAGCTCTAAATTTCTCAAATGACAAGCTGAGCAGGAGAGTACAGTGACTAAAGGGAGTAGGATTTTTAAATAAGAACCTCCCTGGGTTCAAATACCAGCTCTCTGCTGCTCACAGTGCTGTGACCTTGAACAAGTTACTTAGGGACTCCAAGGACTCAGCGTCCTCATCTGTTCAATGAAGATGATAACATCTAAGTACCAGGATTCCCGAGGAGCTGCCCCTCACAAGCAATGAGTCAATCACAGAGGCACAGCAGAGTACAAGGAGGATGGTGAGGGGCCAAGTAACACAAGGGGAAGACGTGATCAGGAAAAGAACATCCACAGTGAAGGAATCACAAGAGCAGAGAAAGCAGAGCTTTTCTTAAAGTGTTATTTTGGTTGTGAAACTTTGGGGAGAAGGGGAGATATTGAAGAGGATTTTTTTAATATAAAGTTTTATTCCATGATGCACTGGCTGATCTAAAGTAAAGTTCTTCAATATTCTTCCAGGTTTTCCAATACAGATTTGCTTTTTTTGAAAGCCTCACTCTGCTGAGACTGGCTACTAGGACACCTAACTTGATAAAGCGGAGACACCTACTTCCCAGTATTGTAACAATTTAACTAGATATGTATGTAAAGTGGTCTGCACAGATCCTAGAACACAGTAAGTGCTCAGTTAAAAAAAAAAAAAAAAGCTACTCATGATTATATTTACTTAACTGAAATTAAAAGACGCTTACTCCTTGGAAGAAAAGTTATGACCAACCTAGATAGCATATTCAAAAGCAGAGACATTACTTCGCTGATTAAGGTCCGTCTAGTCAAGGCTATGGTTTTTCCAGTGGTCATGTATAGATGTGAGAGTTGGACTGTGAAGAAGGCTGAGCGCCGAAGAATTGATGCTTTTGAAGTGTGGTGTTGGAGAAGACTCCTGAGAGTCCCTTGGACTACAAGGAGATCCAACCAGTCCATTCTGAAGGAGATCAGCCCTGGGATCTCTTTGGAAGGAATGATGCTGAAGCTGAAACTCCAGTACTTTGGCCACCTCGTGCAAAGAGTTGACTCATTGGAAAAGACTCTGATGCTGGGAGGGATTGGGGGCAGGAGGAGAAGGGGACGACAGAGGATGAGACGGCTGGATGGCATCACGGACTCGATGGACGTGAGTCTGAGTGATCTCCAGGAGTTGGTGATGGACAGGGAGGCCTGGCGTGCTGCGATTCATGGGGTCTCAAAGAGCTGCACATGACTGAGCGACTGAACTGAATTGAACTGCACTCCACTAGGATTTGTCAGAGCACACTGAACAGAAATAGCAAATGGCTCACACTATAAACAGGGTTGACTTCTGTACTAATACATCTTTAAATTTTTATTTCACTCAGAGAGACTTTTTGCAAATTATTCCTTCTAAAATACTTATTTTACATTCATCTGCATAAGATCCTAGTGTAAAAACTGATTACTTATGAAAGCCTCTACCTTCTATATCAAGACTTAGCCTCACTGTACATATCTTGAATAGGTTGTATTATAATGAGCTTATACCCTATGTGGGCACTTTGTTCTAAACTCAGCTCATAAGGAAAAAATAATAAATAATCAAAATTACCCCTTAAGCAGGTTTTATGTATATAACTATTAAATTCATTCTTATGAGTATTAAAGAATGGTAACATACTTTATTTCTATTCTATATTAAGTATATATATGGTGGTGTTTTAGTCACTAAGTCGTGTCCAACTCTTGCAACCCCATGGACTGTAGCCCACCAGGCTCCTCTGTCCATGGGATTTTCCAGGCAAGAATACTGGAGTGGGATGCCATTTCCTTCTCCAGGGGATCTTCCCAACCCAGGAATAGAACCTGAGTCTCCTGCACTGCAGGTGGTGTCCTGCATTGCAGGCAGATTCTTTACTGACTGAGCCACAAAGAAAGCCCTAAGTATATATACACTTAATATAGAATCAAGGAAGGAACAAAAAAAGGAAAGTCAGCAAGCACAGATCTGGGCATTCAGACAATTCTACCTAAGACAACCATTAAATTTCTTGGCAAATAGGGACCAGGTGGAGGATTCTAATGTTTGCCTTTCACCATCAGGGTTTAGAGCAATATTTTTTAACATTAAGTTTATGTATCTTCAATACATACTAATAGATTTATTTAATGTAGTAAGAATTGTTGCTTATTCACTAAGTCATTTCCGACTCTTTGGCGATCCCATGAACTATAGCCAGGCTCCTCTGTCCATGGGATTTCCTAGGCAAGAATACTGGAATAGGTTCCCATTTTCTTCTCCAAGGGATCTTCCTGACCCAGGGATGGGACCTGCATCTCCTGCTTTGGCAGGCAGATTCTTTACCACTGAGCCACCACAGAAGCTCCCTAATAAGAATTAAGCAACTCAAAAATATGGAGTGGCAAGAGAATTCATCTAAAGCTCCCAAGTTAAAAGCCTATATTAATATCATGCAACTCCACTGAAAAGACAGAAAGGAAGCTTAAGAACTGAGACTGAAAAATCTGAAGATCTACTTTCAGAATCAAAGTGAGAGCCACGAAAAGAAGAAATGAAGAAATGGTCATTGTTAAGTGGTCATGTATGGATGTGAGAGTTGGACTGTGAAGAAAGCTGAGTGCCAAAGAATTGATGCTTTTGAACTGTGGTGTTGGAGAAGACTCTTGAGAGTCCCTTGGACTGCAAGATCCAACCAGTCCATTCTAAAGATCAGTCCTGGGTGTGCTTTGGAAGGAATGATGCTGAAGCTGAAACTCCGGTACTTTGGCCACCTCATGTGAAGAGATGACTCATTGGAAAAGACTCTGATGCTGGGAGGGATTAGGGGCAGGAGGAGAAGGGGACGACCGAGGATGAGATGGCTGGATGGCATCACCGACTCAATGGACATGAGTTTGAGTGAACTCTGAGAGTTGGTGATGGACAGGGAGGTCTGGTGTGCTGCAATTCATGGGGTCACAAAGAGTCGGACACAACTGAGTGACTGAACTGAACTGAACTGAAGGAGATTGAAGGCCACAGTAAAACTGAACTTCACAGGCAGTAGGCTAAGGAAGTAGTGTGTACTCTGGAGTAAATATTTTATGTTTCTGCAGAGTTACGGCTTTATGAGCAAATTTTACTAAAACTTGGAGAACTTGTTTCCAGGTTATCCTGCTTCAAGTGGTGCTATCATTTTCATTTATTCATTCAATACATAATTTAGTAAGTACTTACACAGGTGGCACTAGTGGTAAAGAACCTGCCTGCCAGTGCAGGAGACGTAAGAGACACAGGTTTGATCCCTGTGTCGGAAAGATCTTCTGGAGTAGGAAATGGCAACCCACTCTAGTGTTCTTGCCTGAAGAATCCCATGGAGAGAGGAGCCTGGTGGGCTACAGTCCATGGGATCGCAAAGAATCGGACACAACTGAGCAACTAACACTTTTACTTTCATACACTAGGTATCATTCTAAGTTATATCAGTAACCAAAACAAAGACCCTTATCTCATGGAAAGTACATACAACATATAGTAAAAAGGTGGTAAATGCTATGCAGAAAAAATTAACTTAAGCAAATGAAGAGGGATCAGGGAGATGGGGTGGAAAGCTGGGAGTATGGAGGGCAGGTTGCCGTTTTATGTAGCATGGTCAGGGAAGGCCTTCTCCATGAGAAGGTGAGAGTTGAGCAATGACTTGAAGGAGTGAGAGGGTGAACCAAGTAGATACCTGTGGAGAGAGCGTTCCAGGAGAAAAGACAGCTCCCTCCCTCACTTTTTCTAAAATAATGAGTTTTCTTAATTCAGTTGACAAATAGTATAGAAAAAAAAAATTTTTATGTGAAGTTTTACCTTGAGAAGAGGAAAAAATCTAATTATTCTGAAATAACCTATTATTACTGTAAACTGAATAAGACTCAAGTTGTCTGGTCTCAGTCTCACAAAGTATATACAAAATACATCAACAATTCCAATAAGCACAATAAAAAATTCCAAAGTATTCCAGTGTTGATGAAAATATTTCCTTTTTAAAATTATTATCTGTTTAGAAAACATATAGAACATACATCATTTCATAGCAGTATACAAAGGTGGGGAAAGGGACTCTTAAAAATTAACAGTTAAATGCTCAACTACAAATGCGTTACATTCCAAAAGCTGGGTTTTAAGTCATTCATTTGAAATTCAAAAAAATCCTTCATAAATGTCTGACATCAAAGGGTATAACTGATTTAAAATATATATAATCTATTATGAAGCTGGAACACCAAAGAAAAGCAATGAAAAATAGTGAATTAATTCACTGAAACACTATTAATTATAATTAAAGTATGAAACAGTATGCTGATAAACCATCTTTGAAGCATTTATCCTAAAAAGTGGTCTTCATCTTATATCATGATAAGAACCTAGCAACCTATTTTTCTTTTATTCGTTTATTTATTCTTTGTATCGTTACAAGAAGTATTTGAGGAAAACATCAAAACATCAAACATAAAAGAGATTTTCATTTCTCTTTTATCTGATCTTTGAGATTCTCTCCACTTTTATGATACTTCTCTTATCTGATATTCAAGACTGTGACTATTATACTGATTTCACTCAGAAAACTCAAAAAGAGTACTAAAATTCCATAATCCTATCAACTATTACAGTAAAAGGCTTCTGGTAGGAATTATTCCAATAAAATGACAAAAATAGATTCAAGCTATCTAAATTGTTCTTTTCATAGGATACATTTCTATTTTAAATGGTACCTTCAATGCTGATTCTAACAGATATAAAAATACAAAATAGTAGTTTACGAATATCATAAAGATATAAAATAATAGATAATTAAAATTTAAAACATACTTTCTATACATAAAAATCATAAGGGAAAAAGATAAAAATATGGCTCTTGGTAATCTATATCAAGGCTGGGGAGCTTTTTTTTTTAAGTTAATATCTTATACTTATCATTCACCTAAATAGAAAAAACACTTTCATTAACTCTGTAAAAACATTAAGTACTGTAAATACATATTCATTTGGGAGGGGTAGTATTTTGGGGAAGGGGTGTTTTTCCTCCAGTTTCTTAAGATATAATTGACATACAGCACTGTATAAGTTTTAAAGTATACAACCTAATGATTTGACATATGTACATCATGAAATGATTATCACAATAAGTTTAGTGTAACATACAGGAGTGTTCATTATATTTATCATGTTGCATATGACAATCCTAGTACTTATTTATCTTATAAATGGAAATTGTACTTTTTGACAGTCTTCATCCAATTCCACCTCCCCTACCTCGCACCTCTGGTAAGCATAAATTCGAACTTTTTTGCTAAGAATTCGCTTTGTTTTTAAAATATAATTGACCTACAACACATTAGTTCCTATTACATAACACACTGATTCAATATTTTTAGACATTTCAAAATAATAACTCCAATAAGTCTAGCTATGATATGTCACCATACAAAGATATTACATAGTTCCTGACTATATTCCCCATGCTGTACATTTCATGTTTGTTACTCAATTATTTTGCCACTGGAATTTTGTACTCTTTCATTTCCCTCACTATTTCTTTCTTCTCCTAACCACTCCTTTCTGGATACTACCTATTCATTCTCTTTATCTAAGATTATTTCTCTTTCACTAAATTTATTCGTTTTGTTTTTTAAAATCCACATATAAGTGAAATCATACAGTATTTGACTTTCTCTGGCTGATTTCACTTGGTATAATACCATCTAGGTCCATCCATTTGGCAAGATTTCATTCTTTTTAGGGCTGAGTAATATTTCATTATACAAACACATGAATATACATTTGTTGTTGTGTTCAGTCACTAAGTTGTGTCCAACTCTGCAACCCCATGGACTGCAGCACACCAGGCTTCCCTGTCCTTCACTATCTCTCTGAGTCTGCTCAAATTCATGTCCATTGAGTCATGCTGAGTAATATTTCATTATACAAACACATGAATATACATTTGTTGTTGTGTTCAGTCACTAAGTTGTGTCCAACTCTGCAACCCCATGGACTGCAGCACACCAGGCTTCCCTGTCCTTCACTATCTCTCTGAGTCTGCTCAAATTCATGTCCATTGAGTCAGTGATGCTATCTAACCATCTCATCCTCTGCCACCCCCTTCTCCTTTTGCCTTCAATCTTTCCCAGCATCAGGGTCTTTTCCAATGAGTCAGCTTTTCACATCAGGTAGCCAAAGTACTGGAGTTTCAGCTTCAGCATCAGTCCTTCCAATGAGTATTCAGGGTTGATTTTGAGAGAGTCATTTCCTAGGCAAGTTGATAAGAAGTCTAGGGGTCCCCCAGGAGAGAGGAGTCTGGAATTCTCAAGGGGGAAGAAAGGACAAACTTTTTTTCCCTCTACATTCCTTAGGATTATATAGCAATAATGTATCTTGCCTGAGGACAGTCTCTGGATTAAACCTTCTGGCTAATCTGGTTATCTTAAAATGTAAATTATGGGAGTAGGTCTGATGTGGTCTTCACAACCTCCAGTATTCTTGCCTGGAAAATCCCATGGACAGAGAAGCCTGGTAGGCTACAGTCCATGGAGTCTCAAAGAGTTGGACACGACTGAGCAACTTCACTTTTCACTTACAACCTCCAGACATTCTTTGATTCATTGAAGAAGCTTTTCTATCTCCTTTATACTTTAATAAAACTTTATTACACAAAGGCTCTGAGTGATCAAGCCTCGTCTCTGGCCCTGGATTGAATTCTTCCCCTCCGGAGGCCAAGAATCCTAGCGTCTTTACGTGGTTCAACAACAACCTTTCAATTTCCTTTAGGATTGATTGGTTTGATCTCCTTGCTGTCCAAGGGACTCTCAAGAGTCTTCTCCAGCACTACAGTTTGAAAGCCTCAATTCTTTGGCCCTCAGTCTTCTTTATGGTCCAACTTTCACATGGGTACATGACTACTGGAAAAACCATAGCTTTGACTATATGGACTTTTGTCAGCAAAGAGATGTCTCTGCTTTTTAATATGCTGTCTAGGTTTGTCATAGCTTTCCTTCCAAGGAACAAATATCTTTTAATTTCCTGGCTGCAGCCACCATCCACAGTGATTTTGGAGCCCAAGAAAATATAGTCTGTCACTGTTTCCACTTTCCCCAGCTTTTATTTGCCATGAAGTGATGGGACTGGATGTCATGTTCTGAAGGAGATCAGCCCTGGGATTTCTTTGGAAGGAATGATGCTAAAGCTGAAGCTCCAGTAGTTTGGCCACCTCATGCGAAGAGTTGACTCATTGGAAAAGACTCTGATGCTGGGAGGGATTGGGAGCAGGAGGAGAACGGGACGACAGAGGATGAGATGGCTGGATGGCATCATGGACTCGATGAACGTGAGTCTGAGTGAACTCCAGGAGATGGTGATGAACAGGGAGGCCTGGTGTGCTGCAATTCATGGGGTCACAAAGAGTCGGACACGACTGAGCGACTGAACTGAACTGAATATATATATATATCTCCATTCATATTCTTTATCCATTCCTATCAGTGGGCATTTAGGTTGTCTCCATATCTTGGCTATTATAAATAATGCTACAATAAACATAGGGGTACACATATCTTTTCTAATTAGTGATCTCATTTTCTACAGATAAATACCCAAGAGTGGAAATGGTAGTTCTATTTCTAATTTGTTAAAAAATCTCTATACTATCTTCCACAGTGGCTGCACCAATTTACATTCCAATCAACAGTGCATGAAGGTTCCCTTTTTTCCATATCCTCCCCACACTTGTTATTTATCTTTATGATAATAGCCATTCTGACAAGTGTGAGATGATATCTCATTATGGTTTTTATTTGCATTTCCATGATGATTGATGATGCTGAGCATCCCTTCATGTGCCCACAGGTTATCTATATGTCTTTTTGGGAAAATGTCTATTTGTATTCTATGCCCTTGTTAAATCAGTTTATTTGGCTATATTTTTTTAATGTTCTTTGTATGTGTGCTTTGTGCTAAGCAGCTTCAATTGTGTCCAACTCTTTGCAACCCGATGGACTGTAGCCCACCAGACTCTTCTGTCCATGGGATTCTTCAGGCAAGAACACTGGAGTAGTTTGCCATGCCCTTCTCCAGGGATCTTCCAGATGCAGGAATTGAACCCACATCTCTTACATCTCCTGCATTGGCAGGTGGATCTTTACCACTAGCACCACCTGGGAAATCTGTTCTCTGTATAATTTGGCTATTAACCCCTTATAGAATATATTTTTTGCAAATATCTTTTCCCGTTCAGTAGGTGGGGTTTTTTAAATTATTTTGTTGATAGTTTCTTTAACTGTGCAGAAATTTTTTAGTTTGATGTTGTTCCATTTATTTATTTTTGCTTTTGTTTTTCTTGCCTGAGGCCACATACACATACAAAAAAAAGTTAATAAGACAAATGTCAATGGGTTTACCGCCTATGTTTTCTCCTAGAAGTTTTACAGTGTCAGGTATCACATTTAAATCTTTAACCCATTTTGAATTTATTTTTATGCATGGTGTAAAAGAGTAGTCCAGATTGATTTTTTTGGTTATAACTGTAGAGTTTCCCCAACAGCATTTATTTAAAAAACTGTCTTTCCTTATTCCATATTCTTGCCTTATTGTCATTGATTAATTGACCATATAAGGGTCAGTTCGTTTCTGGGCTCTCTATTCTGTTCTGTTTATCCATTTGTCAGTTTTCATGCCAGTACCATTCTGTTTTGATTACTGTAGCTTTATAGAATAGTCTGAAGTCAGAAAGAATGATACCTCCAGCTTTGTTTTTTCTCAATACTGTTTTGGCTATTCGGGGTCTTTTGTGTTTCCATATAAATTTTAGAATTATTTGTTCTAGTTCTGGGGAAAGTGTATTTTATAGGGATTGCACTAAATCCATAGATTGCTTTGAGGAGTATGGTCATTTTAACAAAATTAATTCTGCCAATCTATGAACATGATGCATCCTTCCATTTGTTTGTGTTGTCTTCAATTTCTTTCATCAGTGTCTTATAGTTTTCAAGTACAGGTCTTTTACCTCCTTAATTAGATGTATTCCTAAGTATTTTATTCTTTTTTGACATAATTGCAGATGGGATTATCTTCTTAATTTCTCTTTTTGATAGTTCATTGTTAGTATATAGAAGTGAAACAGATTTTTTAAAATTATTTTTATATCCTGCAACTCTACCAAGTTCAGCGATGAGTTCCAGTAGTTTTTTGGTGGCATCTTTAGGATTTTTTATGTATAGTATCACATTATCTGCAAACAGTGACAGTTTTACTTCTTCCTTTCCATTTCGATTCTTTTTTATTTTCTTATCTGATTACTGTGGCTAGGACTTCAAATATTGTGTTGAATAAAAGTAGCAAGAGTGGACTTTTGTTTTGTTCCTGATCTTAGAAGAAATGCTTTTCACTGTTGAGTTTGGTGTTAGCTATGGGACTGTCACATATGACCTTTATGATGTTGAGGTGTGTTCCCTCTACACCCACTTTGCTGAGAGTTAAATTTTGTCTAAAGTTTTTTCCATATCTATTGAAATTATTATATGAATTTTATTCTTCAATTTGTTAATGTGGTGTATCACACCAATAAATTTGCAAACATTGAACCATCTTTGCATCCTTGGGATAAATCCCACTTGATCATAGTGTATGATCCTTTTAGTGTATTTTTTAATTTGGTTTGTTAATATTTTGTCAAGGATTTTTGCATGTATGTTCATCAGGGTTACTGGTCTATAATTTTCTCTTTTGTATGATATCTTTGTCTAGTTTTGGTATCACAGTGATGTTGGTCTTCTAGAATGATTTCAGAGGCGTTCCTTCTTCTGCAATCTGTTGGAATAGTTTGATAGGAATATATGTTAACTCTTCTCTAAATGTTTATCTGTGAAGTCATGTGGTCCTGGACTTTTGTTTGTTGGGAGTTTAATTACTGATTCAATTTCAGTACTGGTAATCGGTCTATTCATATTTTATACTTCTTCCTACTTCAGTCTTAGGAGATTGTACCTTTCTAAGAAATTCCCTGGTGGCTTAGAGGTTAAAGCGTCTGCCTCCAATGCGGGAGACCCGGGTTCGATCCCTGGGTCGGGAAGATCCCCTGGAGAAGGAAATGGCAATCCACTCCAGTATTCCTGCCTGGAGAATCCCATGGACAGAGAAGCCTAGTGGGTTACAGTCCACGGGGTCGCAAAGAGTCGGACACGACTGAGTGACTTCACCTTCACCTTCTACATTGTCCATTTTATTGGCATGTAACTGTAGTGATTTCTTATGATCCTTTGTATTGTTTTTATTTCAGTTGTAACTTCTTTTTCATTTCTGACTTTATTGATCTGGTCCCTCTTTTTCTTGATGAGTTGGGCTGAAGGTTTGTCAGTTTTGTTTGTCTTTTCAAAGAACCAGCTCTAAGTTTCATTTATCTTTGCCATTGTTTTTTAGTATCTTTTTCAGTTATCTCTGCTCTGTTATTTATGATTTCTTCCTTCCTATTATGTTTGAGTTTTATCTGTTCTTCTTTTTCTAGCTTCTTTAGGTGTAGGGTAGGATTATTTAAGATTTGTCTGAAGAGCATTTTTTAAAAATCAATACTAATAATAGCACACAGGAATAATGCAAAGATTCATACATCAAAAACAAGAAAAAAATAAATTTAGAGAAAAACATCAGCATTGCTTAAAATTAGGAACAGGACAAAATATTTTACTTAATAATTACTATGACATATTTCTAAAATTCTTTTTTTCTTGTTTTTGATGTATGAATCTTTGCATTATTCCTGTGTGCTATTATTAGTATTGATTTTTAAAAAATGCTCTTCAGACAAATCTTAAATAATCCTACCCTACACCTAAAGAAGCTAGAAAAAGAAGAACAGATAAAACTCAAACATAATAGGAAGGAATTATGACATATTTCTAAAATTCTTTCTATTCATCTAAAGTAGAAATTGACAAAAAGATGTTATGTAGATATATGTCAAAACCCTAGGGTTTTAATTTTTTATATTTTTCTGTAAACTTAATAAATCGAAGACAGTAAAAAAAAAATGATCATAATTTACTATGAAAAGTTTGTTAACACCCATTTAAAATTTATTAACATTAATGGTCTCAGTATCTTCTCATCTGACAAGTTTTGTTAGTAGAAAAATATTGTCTTTCTGGTCTAAAAAGTGTGTAAGTTCACAATTTATATAACAAAAGAGTCTACACAAATTAGTAAAATACCTATCTTATGATATTTTGGACATTGGCTGTAGGTGTTTATTAAGGCCAGGCTGTGTTTTTCCTAATTATAGACATCAACAGAACCATCCCATGCCACAGGTGAAATTAAGTTCAGAGTTAAATCTAGTCTTTGAGTTTGCTATTTCTCAGCCACAAGCACCCCAGAAGAATATGAAAGAAATCCAACATGTAATGTGACACTGCTGCTGCTGCTGCTGCTAAGTCGCTTCAGTCGTGTCCGACTCTGTGCGACCCCACAGATGGCAGCCCACTGGGCTCCACCATCCCTGGGATTCTCCAGGCAAGAATACTGGAGTGGGTTGCCATTTCCTTCTCCAGTGCATGAAAGTGAAAAGTGAAAGTGAAGTCGCTTAGTCGTGTCTGACTCAGCGACCCCATGGACTGCAGCCTACCAGGCTCCTCCGTCCATGGGAGTTTCCAGGCAAGAGTACTGGAGTGGGGTGCCATTGCCTTCTCCGAATGTGACACTAAGACAAGACTATTACGACTTGAAGAACCCACATGTAACCATCTTTTTCTTCTTTTTTCTACCCACATTCTACTAGAGGTGTCAATGAAATTGCTAAAACAGAATGGAAAAGGAGAAGTAAGCACTCTGCTGCTTCCCTACTCAATCAATAAGAGTTGACTGTAATATTAGTTGAGGTTTTTCTTTAGGAAAAATCAAGGTAGCCTATTTTAACAATGTAGAAAAGGTCATATTTTCAAGTATATTGCTATTAAAGGTTCACAGTACTTACCCATATAGAATAAGAGGTGTCTTATCTTTATGATATTCCAAGAAAGTTAACATGTTTTTAAACTTCACAAGCCAACTTCTAGCTCTTACATAAGTTGAAACGTCATAAATACTCATGAATCTAATAAAGAAAAATATACATACATGATGAAAACCAAGTGCTATATCTTTGGGTAATATAAAATGAAAAGTTATACTAAATATAAATATAATATACATTTATTAAATATGCCTCTGTATCCATCTGGAGAAGGAAATGGCAACCCACTCCAGTATTCTTGCCTGGAGGATCCCATGGACGGAGGAGCCTGGTCGGCGCTAGTCCACGGGGTCGCAAAGAGTCGGACACGACTGAGCGACTTCACCTCACCTGTATCCATCCACCTAACCACCCATGGTCATGGAACAGAAACAGTTTTAGCATGAGACTCCTAAAGTCCCTGTCCCTGAAACTTTTCTGACCTGAGGTAGAATATAATTAAAACTTCTCCAGTCCAATTCTTTGAGGTTCAGAATCAAGCTTCCTTTTGTCATGCCTTGCCTAGCCCAAGATTCTCCTTGGCCCTGAACTCCCTATCCTTTCCAAACTTTATTTAGGAACTGATGCTACATCTCCCAAATATATTACCAGGCTAATGAAATGTTAACTATCACCCAGAAAGAATCTCCTAAAGTTGCTCTACAACTTTGTCTTAGAATATTCATTATTTAATGTTTACCAGAATTGTAACCAGATACCAATATATCTCTAAGATACTGAGCTTTTCCCATCATATTTAATTGCATCTATCAGTTTCATGCACACATGCATGCTCAGTCGTGTCCAACTCTTTGTGACTCTATGGACTGTAACCTGCCAGGCTCCTCTGTCCATAGGATTCTCCAGGCATGAATACTGGAGTGGGTTGCCATTTCCTACACCAAAGGATCTTCCTGACTCAGGAATTGAATCTGTATCTCTCACGTCTCCTGCACTGACAGGCAGATGTTTTTACCACTGAGCCACCTAGGAAGCCCCTATCAATTTCATAGGCTGGATCAATTCCTCCATATCCTGCGCCACACCAGCGAGCAATTTAATAGTAGGCCCCAGGCCTTCTTACCTCCCCTATGCAGTAATTTAGTGAATACGATATAAAGACAAAAGAATTATAATCATAATTAAAACTACATGGGTTCTTTTTAATGGCTCCCCTTTCCTCTCATATAATTGCTCTGCAGTTAAATCTTACTCCAGAAACTCTCAATGTTATCAAACTCATGAATCTTCAGGGAGAAAAGTATAAACAAATAAAATAGGAAGTAGATGGATAGATGGATGAACAGACAGAAAAATTTTTAAAAATGGATCAACCTAAAGCAATTATCCTTCAATTAAAAAGTAAATTAAAAAAAGATTGATCAGTCTGGACACTCAGCTGTCTTCATTCTTTATCACATACCCATTCCATTTTGGAAATATCAATTAAAGAAGTATTATACTTACTTTCCTTGGATGTGGCAATAGCTTTTGGTTGCACCAATTAATGTCCGGGCTGCCTCGACACTGAGGACTCCATCATTACACTGCTTTTCAAAGCTACTCTAAACATAAAATTTCAA
Organism: Cephalophus harveyi; assembly: GCA_006410635.1. Taxonomy (NCBI): domain Eukaryota; kingdom Metazoa; phylum Chordata; class Mammalia; order Artiodactyla; family Bovidae; genus Cephalophus; species Cephalophus harveyi. The sequence continues at coordinate 2,959 of SJYT01006338.1, read as the reverse complement.
ATAAAAATTACAAAGGACAAAAACATTAGTGAAATATACTCTACTTGACCTTTATATAGCCCTCATTATTATTATTGAACTCAGTATATGAAAATGTACTTTTCAAAAACTATAGCAAGAAATAAATTTCATTCAATTTGAATATTTACAGAATATTCAGTTTTTGCAAAGTACTCCCTTGGATGTTATAAAAGACACAAAGATATCTGGCTTCAGGAAACTCAAAATCTATACAACTCAAAGAGTTTCCTTCAAATGTTCAACATCACTAATTATTAGAGAAAAGGCAAATCCAAACCACAGTGAGGTATCACCTCGTATTGATCAGAATGACTGTCATCAAGAACGGCTACAAATAATAAACGCTGGACAAAGTGTGTGGAGAAAACAGAACCCTTGTACATTGTTGGTATGAAATGTAAATTGGTGCATCCACTATGAAAAACAGTATGCAAGCTCCTTAAAAAATAAAAAATAGAGCTACCATATGATCTAGTAATCTTACTTCTGGGTATATAGGCCCCCAAACCCCAAAATTTATTTCAAAAAGATACATGAACCCCAACATTCATAGCAGCACTATTTACAATCACCAAGACACAGAAACAACCCAAGTGCCTGCTAACACAGTTGGCTTAAGAAGATATGACTATATTATATATATATACATAAATATACCATGGAACATACATATATAATAGAATATATACTGTCTCTTATACACATCTAGATGTGTATAAGAGACAGCCACCTGGGAAATCTGTTCTCTGTATAATTTGGCTATTAACCCCTTATAGAATATATTTTTTGCAAATATCTTTTCCCGTTCAGTAGGTGGGGTTTTTTAAATTATTTTGTTGATAGTTTCTTTAACTGTGCAGAAATTTTTTAGTTTGATGTTGTTCCATTTATTTATTTTTGCTTTTGTTTTTCTTG
>SJYT01006333.1:413631-424723 GCA_006410635.1 Cephalophus harveyi | reverse complement strand
CCGGCAATCTTGATTCCAGCTTGTGTTTCTTCCAGTCCAGCGTTTCTCATGATGTACTCTGCATATAAGTTAAATAAGCAGGGTGACAATATACAGCCTTGACGTACTCCTTTTCCTATTTGGAGCCAGTCTGTTGTTCCATGTCCAGTTCTAACTGTTGCTTCCTGATCTGCATACAGATTTCTCAAGAGGCATACAGGGAGGACTGGCGTGCTGCGATTCATGGGGTCGCAAAGAGTCGGACACGACTGAGCAACTGAACTGACTGAGGTGAAATAAGTCAGACAGAGAAATCCAAGTACCATATGATTTCACTCATAGGTGGAATCTAATAAGCCAAATCAAACAAAGAAAACAAAGCAAAGACAGACTCACAGGTACAGACTGATGGTTACCGGGAGGAAGGGGGTTTAGGGATGGGTAAAATGGGTGAAGGGTGTCAGTTGTATGGAGGTGACTGGAAACTAGATTTATGATGGAGATCATTTTGTAGTATATACAGATGTCAAATTATAATGCTGTACACCTCAAGCTTATTAAAAAAAAACATTAAAGTCAGCTAGACATACTACACTATTTCTTTATATTTTCAGGTTGAATCACACAATCCTCTAGTTCTCATGTCAAGTGAAATATACCTATTTTCATATGAAATATATAATTGTGTGCTCAGATTTAATAAAATAAAATTCTGATCTCTTATTTTCCAAAGTATCCCTAACACCATTTGTGTTTGTAATTCTGGTCAGCAGATTTACAAAATGGGTGGCTTTTAAATTTTTTAAATTTTAAAAAACTTTAAATTTTTATTTATTTTTACTTTTTTATTTTATTATTATTATTATTTTTACTTTACAATATTGTATTGGTTTTGCCATACATCAACATGAATCCGCCATGGGTGTTCCCAATCCTGAACCCCCCTCCCTCTTCCCTCCCCATACCATCCCTCTAGGTTATCCCAGTGCACCAGCCCCAAGCATCCTGTATCCTGCATCAATCAATAATTAGTGAATCTTTGTTGCTGTAATACATCAAATATGTTAGCAGCTGCATTTCTTCTTGCAGCCATTCCAACTGTTACCTGGCTATCTTTCATAATATGCTTCCCTGGTGGCTCAGACTATAAAGAATCTGCCTATAATGCAGGAGACCAGGGTTCAATCCCTGGGTCAGGAAGATCCCCTGGAAGAGGTCATGACTACCCACTCCAGTATTCTTGCCTGGAGAATTCCATGGACAGAGGAGCCTGACAGGCTACAGTCCATGGGATCTCAGACACAACTGAGTGACTCATAATTCACTTCACTTCTATTTTTCATAAAAGCAATGGAGAGTTGGTCAGTATATTAAATTCTATGGACCAGACAGAAGGAAGTGTAACCTAAGAAATACAATAATAATTGTCTACTCACAATTCATTTATATTTTCATGATTAGATTCATTCTAGCCCCTGTTTATAGAACTACTGAACTACTGCTTACTGATTTTTAAAGAATCTTTGAATATTAGCCCACATTCCTCTCAAGTTAGCATTTCCAGGCCATCTCAACCTTGTCCAGCTATAAGCTCAAAGCTTTTGAAAAACGATACTGCCAAAGTTACTATGACAGAAATGCTGTTTTTCAAAATAAATGAGAAGCATGAAAGGCAAATAGGATTTCTTAAATATTTTCTTAAAGCTAATGAGAACAACTATTGGTGATATGCTCTTAATTATTAACAAAGAATGTCAAGGGGAAACACTAAGTTACTTCTCAGACTTAAGTTATTTACTAGAGAGAAAACTATAAGAAAGATGTGAGGCAAACTTGATGACTGAGCCAGATTCTAGAATTCTTTACCCAGTATAGCAACTACTAAGCTACTGAGGCTCTGATGTACTTGAATGTGGCCTCTTCAGATTAACATGTGTTTTCAGTGTAAAACACACAGTGGGTTTCAAAGATTTGGTACGAAAAAGAATATTTTTATACTTATATGAGCATGAATTTTTTATTGTACTTGCATGTTCAAATAAAAAATATTTTCAATCCATTGGATTAAATAAAATATATTACTAAAATTGGTTGCACATGTTCTTTTTACTTGTTTTAATGTAGCTACTGGAGAAATCTTAAGTTTCATACAGGCTCACATTTGTAGTTCACATATTTCTGTGCAGAGGGCTCTTGCAGAGGTGGCCCTGTGTAAAGGCACAGACAAGCTGCCTGGGAGTTCTCCAAAGCAATGGTGAGAGGTACAGAGCTGTTTATTTAGCTCGCATGACCTCACTCCCACAATGAGTCTATGTAAAGCAAAGTATTAAATGGATGTGCAATGTGTTTTTGTGAGGAAAAAACTACCCAGTTTACTGTGCATGTTCTGCGCTTGGTGGCTCAATTGTATCTCACTCTTTGTGACTCGTAGACTATAGCCCACCAGGCTCCTCTGTCCATGGATTTTCCAGGCAAGAATATTGAATTTGGATGCCACTTCCTACTCCAGGGGATCTTCCTGACCCAGATTCAAACCCATGTCTCTTGCCTCTCCTACACTGGCAGGTGGATTTCTAACCACAAATGCCACCTGGGAAGCCCCAATGTGCATATAAAAATGCATTTAAAAAACTCTCAGGAGACCTCTGCATGCACTACCAACAGAAACTATCTACAACATTTTGTTCTTCCAAATATACACTCATCCTACAAACCTACAGTTTTTTTGTTTCTTTCCTAATTTTTTACTGGCCTTCTGAAGCATAATCCAGGGTGTCAAAACAGTCTTGAGCTTGGATTCCTTTCAAAGATGTAAGAAACATTCATTTTAAAACACATTAGGTAGTTTCTGCCAACTTGAGATTCGCTCAGTCGGGAAAGAGTGTCGTCCATGTCTTGGTGACAAGTTGAGAGGTGTCGGTGGCATTTGGCCAGGTACCATTACAATTCATTTAGTGTTTCCTGTGCCTCAGGAACCTACCATCCACAAGGCTCTTCATCACCAGATTCCACCAGGTGGTCACCCATGTGGTAGGTGACTTCCTAATACTCACACTGTCAAGAGTGAGATGGAAAGAAAGAAGACACCCAAGTGGCAGGACTGAGAGTTCAAAGTCACAACCAGCGTTTGTTCCTCGTGCCCTTCCCAGGACCCTGGTTTCCCTGTGGACAGGAATGAGCTAGAGTGCGCAGTAGCCCTGAGCCCTGAGCCCTGACCGCACATCAGAACCATCTGAGGACCTCTCAAAACACACCAGTCCCCAAGGCTCTGCTCTCGGGGATCCCAATTTAAACTTTAAACTTTTTCTGTCTGTGAGGCCCCAACATGGATAATCTTTAAATCTTAACAACAACAACAATGCAGATGCCTAGACCCTACTTTAGAAATTCCAATAGGGAGCATCTGTCTACAATATTGTAAGGGCTCAGTCATGTCCAACTCTTCGGGATTCCCTGGACTGTAGACCGCCAGGATCCTGTGTCCATGGGATTCTCTGGGAAAGAATATCCTTTCAGGAGAAGGTAGCCATTCCCTTCTCCACATATCAAGCCTGGGTCTCCTGCATTGCAGGCATATTCTTTACGTCTGAGCCACCAGGGAATACTGTGAAGCCTGCATCAGAGGTGCCTGGAGGGCTTGTTAAAACACAGATTGCTAAACCCACACTGCAGGAGGTCTGGAATGTGGTGCACAGTTGGCATTATCACTGTGCCCAGGAGGTGCTGACACCTGTGGCCTGTGGTCCACATTTTGAGGAAGGCTCAGGAATGCGTAGCCTTCTCTGCCTCTTTCATCTAGTCCTTCCTCTGTGACAAGGAGTGGCTGATCTCACTATAGCGTTTGGGAGAAGAAACAACACACAGCAGAGAAACTTCCTCTCCCTTTTTCCCGGTGTGGAGCCCGGAGAGAGACGATATATCAGGGGAGGCTGTCTGCTCACACACGAGGATACTCTCTGGCTTTGTATTTTGTTCTGTTTTGCTTGGGGAAGGAGAGTTCAGTTTAGGGGGAAGTATTAGCAGAGCTAAAGTCATTTCCCAACATGGTTAGAATTTTTTAAATATGTAACATATTTTAAAATGTTGGTCTCCATTCTCCTGTCTTCTGCATATATGTCTCATTATATTCTGAACTCCACAGGGAAAAATGAGTCATGTATTAGCCTCCTAAAATGCCAACATAATTCCCCTTTGCAAGGGTTCCTTTTCTTAGCCCTTTGAAAGCCTTATAAACAATTTCACTGACTGGTAAACAGGGCTGTAAAATCTGAGGCTAAAACATGGCCCTGTTCAATGGGATCAATTCTTTGAAGGAGGGAAAAGATAGACAAGGCACACCCACAGTGAACAGTTACTAAGATGTATGGGTGAGCTCAATGTTGCTCCACTCCACAAGTTTCACCTTATTTAGCTCTAATTTTCTACCACTACCATAAAAAATATATATAAGAGAGACACCCCAGATACCAGCAAGTAAGAATCATCAAATCAAACAAATAGTGAGAAATAATAATAATAATAATGTGCCTCTGCTGTGTGCAAGATGCTGTCCTAACTGCCTGCTCTGCAGTGCCTCCCACTATAAGACTCTCTGCACAAGTAAACATTAATAGGTAAGGAAATGTAAGGCATGGCTGTGTTAATACTGGGCCAAAACAAGACTGAGGTTATTATATTCATGCACTGGTCTGTCTGGGTGGAAAGCTGATATGATGTCCATTGTATGCATGTAGTTGCAGACAACACCTTTTCAGGGGCTGTGAAAGATGCAAAGAAATAAAATATGTCATATCCATTTCCTAAGCTCAAAAAGCATGTGGCCTAGTTACAGAGTTAAAAGCACACGGAATGGATATGTTTCCAGGCTAGTCTCTCAAGTCATCCCACTCTCTCTTCCTCCCACTGAGTCCAAAACTCTGTTCTTTACATCTGTGTCTCCTTTGCTACCATGCGTAAAATAGATAACCAGTGCAAGTCTGATGTATGATGCAGGGTGCCCAAAGCCAGTGCTCTATGACAGTCTGGAAGGATGGGGTGGGGACAGAAGTGGGAGGGGGGTTCAGGATGGAGGAGACACATATACACCAATGACTGATTCATACTGACATATAGCAAAAACCATCACAATATTGTAATTATCCTCCAGTTAAAATAAATAAATTTAAAATCAGTTTTTAAAAATAGTACGTGTACATGAGGACCTAGGGGGATGGTATGGGATGGAGTGGGAGGGAGGCTCAAGAGGGGAGATATATGCACACATATGGCTGATTCACATTGTTGTACAGCAGAAACTAACGCCACACTTAAAGCAATTATAATCCAATTAAAAATATTTTTAAAGTATATGCACAAAAATTAAAATAAAATCTAAAGATTAATAAAATATGAATGGGATTCCAATCTAGAAAGTGTTTCAGAAACAGCAGAGTGACAGGAAGGAAACCAAATGCCCTAATATCCAGACAAAATGAAAGCACCTCAGAGAGAAGTATATGGAACTGCTAGAATCAAATGTAACACAGAGAAAACGTAACTGTGGGAGAATCATAAAGCAGAATCAGCAATAAAGGCCATCTTGCAATTCAGTAAAAACAAGGAGCAGTGAGCTTGGAAAAAAGAGAAATGGATTAAGGGGATCAAGATTGAATCCCGTTTGGTCAACTATGAACTATGTGATCCTGGTAATTCATTTTACATGTCTGGCCCATTGTTTCCTGATAAAATTAGGAAATCAAACTAGACTGGGGCTTCTGAAAATTCACTTAAGGGGACCATAAGTACAAAAGGGAAAATGTATCTTTATTTTCTTTAACTTAAATTTATAGCAGTTCCTCTGATTATGAATATAAGAGGGCTACCACAATAGTATTAGCAATATTTGTGATCCAAAATATAAATTATGGATATTTTCATATTACAGCACAGTTTTACAGATACTGCAAAATATTTATGATCATCAGCTCTTCAAATTTATAGTAATCATCAAACTTACAGCAATTTCTTACTATTTAATGCATTAATAAGGAGGCACATATATTCTTGTATCACAACATTCTTTAAAATGTTTTGATAAGCAGATTGAACATAATTCATTATTTTATAATCATACGCATGCTAGCTGATGCTTTTTAAAAGGTTTTCCTGAGACAGGTCTTTACCAGACTGTCAAAGGGCCCCCGGAGTTTCACAGCGTCTAAAAGTTATTCCCAATAACTTGGTAGAATTATAATCTGTCGGCTCAGAACCAGAGATGCCTCACTGGCTGGGACACTCATCAAAGACAAGCAATAGCAGGTCATGAGGTATGACTGGGAGATGGCGAGAGAGAACAGAACAAGACGGAGCTACTCAGATCATCAGTAAGAAATACTTAGCCAGCAAATGCACCAGGCAGCAAGACTTGACACACACTATGGAACAGCCCACACTCTCAGGAGAGGACAAGGGTACAGTCATCCTGACACCAGTGAGCCAGCGGGCTATCCCAGCCACTCTCCAAGCCCTTTACCACCGCTCCTGTTCAGAACACAGAGAGAAGCCTTTCAACCACAGGTGAAAGAACTGCAGAAGGGGATGATCAGAATAAATATGCTGATAGAGCAGCCCTTTACGTGGCTTTTCCAGATTAAGACCTGCCCTCAAAACATACAGGAAGGAGAAATTAATGGCCCTTCATGTGAATTAGATCTTAGAAAAGTGGTCATCAGATAATGTTATTAGGGGGAAAGGGTGACAGAAATCAGCTTTCATTGACCACCGAAGTGCCAAGCTTCTAGGTGAGTATTTTATGGGCAACGCTGAATCTGGTAGCAGTAGCCAACAATTTGGCAAATAGGGGAGTAGAGACTCACAGAGTCACATTATCAGAGCTAGAAGTGTCCTCAGACATCACCCCTCCAAGTTCCTCACTTTGCACGTGAGAAAACTGAGGCCAAGAGAGGAGCGGGAACAGACCAGAGACTCGACATTCTTTTCTGCCTCCTCATCTAAGCTCTTCCCAATGCCCCATGAAGCCTCCCACATAAGCAATCAAATGCGTGTATTCGCTAAGGAATTAAGCTCTTTATTGAAAGTCAGAATATACAGTGAACCAGTATGCCTCGGTCTGCAAACTAATGTATACAGAAAATGAGTTAAGAAGAGTTGCTTTTTTGAGATTCTAATTCTACTGGAATTGAGAAAAATTAGTTATCAGTCAATTTGGGTCCCCTTCTTTTCTGAAATGATATCTAAGTGCCAGGGAACCAGTACAGGGGAAGCAGCTGGTCTGAGACATCATTTACGCAGTCCAGCATCAGAGGAGATGTTTGTCATCACGCAGGGAATTCCATCCCATATATGCCTGTCACCACTGGTCACACGTTTCTGAACATGTTTCTCCTGGTTTGTGCATCTCTTGGCTACTTCTGTGCCATAGACAGAGACACAGGATCCGGTGCCACCAACATCATGGAAAGCTTCGTGACTCTGTGTCACTGCCCAGACTCACTCTGCAACCATCGCCTCTCCACCTCTTCGTGGCTCTCTCCGTGTGGATGACCTCCCTGCTTTTATGTTCACAAAGCTTTCTGAGGATTTGCAGACCACCCAGACCTATTCCTGGGATCTAGAAAGCAAGGTTTCCCTCTCTGGAGCTACCATTCTAACAGCATCCCACTTGTCTGCATCCAGAAGAATTTCTAGTCTTAGGGATAAAAGAGAAACAAACCCTTTCTTCTCTTGGTTTACCTGAAGTTCTGTCTGGTTGCCTGTCACAGATATTTAGAAATTAAATCAAAGGAGACCAATGTCCCTGTGATATCCTGTCACTGAGGCAATGAGCACAGACTACAGGCTCACAATCAATAAAGATGAGGAGGAAAACATATGGAAATAAATGAAGAAGTGTGTTCATTTCTGCTGTGGTTTATCACCAAAGATTAAAGTCAATGGAAAATAAGGAGGGAGTAAAAGAGACCCATTAGGAGGGGCATTTGTAATTCATCAAGCTATGAAAAATAGCACTTTCTCTTTTTTGTAGCTATACTGAATAACATGATGCAGTAATATTTTAAACAAACATAAACAGTTTATCGGGCTGGTCTCAGTGGTAAAGAATCCGCTTGCCAGAGGAGGAGACGGAGATGCAGGAGAGGCAGGCGTGATCCCTGGGTCTGGAAGATCCCCTGGAGGAGGGCATGGCAACCCACTCCAGTAGTCTTGCCTGGAGAATCCCATGGACAGATAGCCTAACGGGCTACGGTCCATGGGGTCAGAATCAGACACAGCTGAAGTGACTGAGCATGCAGTACACAAACAGTTTACCCTTAATACCAGAGCTTTATTTCTCCTACTTATTTGCTGAACTTTTACAACCTCTTTCTCATATTAAGGATGCCTCACCTGCAGGCCCAGCTACTCTTACTGATTCAAGCTTTAGGAGGTGAAGCATTTGGTACTGATCTGTCCATTCAGTAACGTACTAAGGCATCAGAAATTCTCTTATAACAACACAGAATATCACTTAATTTAACTCCTGCTCACCTCAGTCACGAGAGTCACATTGTCAACAATCAGAAATTATTATGAACAAACTTCTGAATCCTTGAGTTTGTTCAAAAAGTACTCTAATAAATTGAACTGAATTTAAATTCTCCTTTTGTTGTCATAAAAACATTAATGAGCTGCTAGTCTTGGGGGTGTTTAATATATCTTTGTTGATTAGCTTATTTATGAAGGGGAGAACTGGAGTTTTCTGACTACACTTTCTAGAGTTTTGCAAATAATTTAAAATATGATCTTCGTGTGTGCCTGGATGCCAAAGTAGGTTTTGCAGAGGCAAATTGAAAGCATGTTTAAAGGACTTATCTTGTTCCTACATATAACCTCTCACAACATCAGTTAGAAGACAGTGGTGGTGGTTGTGGTTTAAGTTACTAAGCCATGTCCAACTCTTGCGAACCGTGGACTATAGTCTGCCAGGCTCCTCTGCCCAGGGGATTCTCCAGGTAAGAATACTGGAACGGGTTGCCATTTCCTTCTCCAGGGGGATCTTCCCAACCCAGGAATCAAGCCCGGGTCTCCTGCATTGCAGGCAGAGTCTTTACTGACTGAGCTATGAGGGAAGTCCCTGGAAGATGATGCCACCCTGATCATTTGAAAGGAACAACAAATTTTCAACTAACTCCACATTTATCTTGACGAACCCTTCAGGCATATTTTTTAAAGGTGAAACTTGCATGGTCCATGGCTTTTTGTTTCCAGGCAAGGATTTTTGTGGTACTAATTATGAACTAAAGAGCCTAATTATACAGTCCTCAGAGAGCCTGGAATCCTGCCCAAAGTTAGAGGGCCAGAGTTTGAAGCAAAGTTTGGTTCACGCAGTTCCTACTCCCTCTGACTATCGGATTCTTATTTATTGCAGCAGATTTATCATGTGCTAGATAATTTCACATTCATGGCTTTTCTAGTGCTCAATTTATCAAGGAGAGCAGAGCCACATCCTCCTGTATTTTATCGCAAGTACCATCAGGGTAAGAACGACAGGTTCTCTTTCCCCTGCAATGACTCTGCCGCTAAATCATAATTCATAACGATGCATCTTTTCTGGGTTCAATTTTTAACGTTGTTTCCCTTTTTGGAATGCTTACATAACAGGAGAAAAGAGGGCATTATATATGAGTTGCATCCATACCACTCTTGTGTTCTCTATGAGAGGATGAAACCAGATAGCTGAACAATACTCAGTGATTTCAGCGACTCACTTTGGACATTTTTTTTTTTTAAGTTGTGCACTTTTTCATCATCAAAGACAAGAAAAATGAGGATAAAGGTGATGAGGTTCTGAAGTCATGACTTTCACTTTCCTTCTAAGTTTAAACCGTGAGGTGGCTAGTGATATTGCACATCGATTTCATGGTCCACAAGCAGTTAGAATGGGGACCATATGGATTAGTGAAGGGTCATTATCCATCAGCAAATGAAGCTCCCTTCTTATGTTTTTCCTCATGCTGTGACTAGGCTTCCCAGGTGGTACAGTTGGTAAAGAATCCGCCTGCCAATGTAGGAGACACAAGAAATATAGGTTCGATCCTTGGGTAGGGAAGATCCCCTGGAGAGGGAAATGGCAACCCAGTCTAGGGTTCTTGCCTGGGAAATTCCATGGACAGAGGAGGCTGGTGGACCCCAGTCCATGGGGTGGCAAAGAGCTGGACACAACTGAGCACACACACACCCATGCTGTGAATGCAGTTATCAATAAAATCCATTTTACTTTAGACAAGAACAACAGACCCTCTCATTTTTTTCTGGAAAATAACACTTGTTCTTTCTTAATACTTTTCTCTCTCAAACCTTCACTTACTTGTAGAAGGCTTACCTGTGCAAGGTGAGCCCAGGATGTAGTTGACTTCTGTATGGAACATTAGTTCAGTTCAGTTCAGTCGCTCAGTCGTGTCCGACTCTTTGCGACCCCATGAACTGCAGCACGCCAGGCCTCCCTGTTCATCACCATCTCCCAGAGTTCACTCAGACTCACGTCCATCGAGTCCGTGATGCCATCCAGTCATCTCATCCTCAGTCGTCCCCTTCTCCTCCTGCCCCCAATCCCTCCCAGCATCAGAGTATTTTCCAATGAGACAACTCTTCGCATGAGGTGGCCAAAGTACTGGAGTTTCAGCTTCAGCATCATTCCTTCCAAAGAAATCCCAGGGCTGATCTCCTTCAGAATGGACTGGTTGGATCTCCTTGCAGTCCAAGGGACTCTCAAGAGTCTTCTCCAACACCACAGTTCAAAAGCATCAATTCTTCGGCGCTCAGCCTTCTTCACAGTCCAACTCTCACATCCATACATGACCACTGGAAAAACCATAGCCTTGACTAGATGGACCTTAGTCGGCAAAGTAATGTCTCTGCTTTTGAAAATGCTATCTAGGTTGGACATAACTTTTCTTCCAAGGAGTAAGCGTCTTCTAATTTCATGGCTGCAGTCACCATCAGCAGTGATTTTGGAGCCCAAAAAAATAAAGTCTGGCACTGTTTCCACTGTTTCCCCATCTATTTCCCATGAAGTGATGGGACCAGATGCCATGATCTTCGTTTTCTGAATGTTGAGCTTTAAGCCAACTTTTTC
>SJYT01006333.1:344628-412616 GCA_006410635.1 Cephalophus harveyi | reverse complement strand
ACTTGACTTCACATTCCAAGATGTCTGGCTCTAGATTAGTGATCACATCATCATGATTATCTGGGTCGTGAAGATCTTTTTTGTACAGTTCTTCTGTGTATTCTTGCCACCTCTTCTTAATATCTTCTGCTTCTGTTAGGTCCATACCATTTCTGTCCTTTATCGAGCCCATCCTTGCATGAAATGTTCCCTTGGTATCTCTAATTTTCTTGAAGAGATCTCTAGTCTTTCCCATTCTGTTCTTTTCCTCTATTTCTTTGCATTGATCGCTGAAGAAGGCTTTCTTATCTATTCTTGCTATTCTTTGGAACTCTGCATTCAGGTGCTTATATCTTTCCTTTTCTCCTTTGCTTTTTGCCTCTCTTCTTTTCACAGCTATTTGTAAGGCCTCCCCAGACAGCCATTTTGCTTTTTTGCATTTCTTTTCCATGGGGATGGTCTTGATCCCTGTCTCCCGTACAATGTCACGAACCTCATTCCATAGTTCATCAGGCACTCTATCTATCAGATCTAGGCCCTTAAATCTATTCCTCACTTCCACTGTATAATCATAAGGAATTTGATTTAGGTCATACCTGAATGGTCTAGCAGTTTTCCCTACTTTCTTCAATTTGAGTCTGAATTTGGTAATAAGGAGCATTAACTTTGATCATTCCCAGTTTCATTTCCATCAAAGTTACTGTAGATTTTCCAAACAAAGACATTTTCAATAAGGGTGAATATTAGAGAGCGGTGATCTTTCCAAAAAAGCTCAAAATATCTCCTTCAGATGCTCTTCTAGTGAATACCAGATGGCTATGCCCCAAGAGTCAGAGGTCAGAGGAACAACACCCACTGAGTGACTTTCAACAAGGCACTTCACCTCTCTGGGCCTCTGGTGCATCATCTGGAGATGGAGGACAATTCTTGCTTCCAAGTGTATGATTCCTTGACTAACAATTGTCTAGTCTTCTCTACTTTGTTGCAAAAGCAAAAATATTGTGTTATCTGCTTGGATTTAGCAACTCATTTTGATTAATATAAACTGTAACTGTCAGGACCTCCATTCCAAAATCTTTGTCAAATTCATCTGGTCTCCTTTTGTCTATTCTTTGTAAGTATAGATCTATAATATTTGGACAATAGGACTACATTTTTTAAAAACTTCAGAGGTTTAAATGAGACTTTTGTATCCTCAAGAGTTGTGAATGGGTCAGCACTCAGAATAATTGCATAAACACAGTGACTTGTTATTAGTTTGGCAAAGCTTTTAACATAGTATTAGAAAGTTAATAGCTGTTTGGAAGCATTTTAGAAATCAGTTATTATCTACCCACTCTGAGTTAAATTCTTGTTTCACTCTAATGGTGCCGTAAATTGCTCATTGAAACCAAATTGAATCCTGAGGTTAAAATAAACTTGATGTTACTATGTTATATAAGAAAAAATTATAATAAAGACTAGATGACTTTAGGATCATCCAATAGGTCATGGGTTAATTTTTCAAGAAAAAAAAAAAAGTCCAACAGATTAAATTAAGCTATCAGATTCACTTTCATTGGAAAGAGAAAAACCTGATCTAGAACAACTCAATGTTTTCAAGCAACTTAATGAATAAATTAGACCAATAAAATGTTGAAATCACTTGCTGCAAAATGCCCCTAAAACATGATTTGGGTAGGAAAATGCTTGATATACACTCAGTAAATGTTAGCTCTCAACAATATGATTATTAGGGAGTCTGCGGCACTGCTTTCACGCTGGAGAAAGTCTTACCACTGCCAAATAGTCAATAACCACAGTTCTTATTTCTTGCCTGTTCTGCCTTGAGAAGGATTTACTGGTGAGAAATATATTTCCCTTCCTCACAAACATTAATGAGGTGTAGTATTCTGGATTTTGTGGTTGTTGTTCTAGCTCAGTTTTTTATTCTTTATTATTTTTTGACAAATATGCTAGCTACTCAATCCCCAAACAAGTGTTCTTTTAAAGCCAATGGTGTCTGCCTTCCCATTTAAAACCAAAACCAATTTTAAATAAAATTAAGTAGCTAGCATACTATGTATCACAGTATTCCCACATGGAATCATGTTCCTGTTGCCTCATCTAAGTTTGCACCCAAAACAGGAGATAAAGGGAGTGTAGGGCTCAATAAAAGTATGCATATACTGTAATTAGTCTATGTAAAACATTATAAGCATGCATGTATGCATATAGCCATGTGTGTATACATATCTATACACATACATATGAATTCAATTTAAAAAATTATATGCTTAAGAGATGGGAAGATAGATTATTTTTATCATTTGTTTGAGGAATATATATGACTTCTACAAGCAGTATAAACAACAAACTTAAGTATCTCTGGTGATAGTTAAACAATATGAATGTACTAAATACCATATCACTGAACTGTACACTTAAAAACTGTTAAAATAGTAAGTTTTATATGTGTCTTACTATAATAAAAACGTTCATAATAAAGTATGTCAAATCTATGAAGTGGGCTTCCCTGGCAGCTTAGCTGGTAAAGAATCTGCCTGCAATGCAGAAGACCCCAGTTTGATTCCTGGGTCGGGAAGATCTGCTGGAGAAGGGATAGACTACCCATTCCAGGACTCTTGGGGTGCTTCAGCTGGTAAAGAATCTGCCTGCAATGCGAGACGTGGGTTTGATCCCTGGGTTGGGAAGATCCCCTGGAAAAGGGAATAGCTACCCACTCCAGTATTCTGGCCTGGAGAATTCCATGGACTGTAGTTCATGGGTCACAAAGAGTTGGACACGACTAAGTGACTTTCACTTTCACTCTAGGAAGCAATAACAAGTAATAATCACCATTCAAGGGCAAGTACAATTCCCACAAGACCATCTTCCCCTTGTACACCTATTATCCCTGGATCCCAAATTGGGGTCTAGAGAGGACATGCCAGAAGCTCAGTTTGCTCTATGGTACTCCCAGGGAATGGATGAAAGTAAGATATTCCCAGCTTGAATCTGGCTACAAGACCATTTTGGAAGATTGTGTGTTGCTGAGAGAGTATGTGTCTCTAGCTGCAAATTCAAAATATTTTTATGTGATGAATTTGGTGGGAATGTGGAGGTGGGTCACCTAAAGACATATATGTTACCCAGAATTATTCACAGTTCATATATGACTATTCTGTCTTACAAATTTGTGGTTGCACTATGCATATTGTTAAGGTCTCCTCTTCTCACTATGCACACTTTCAATGACATTAAATATTCTTTTAAGTAGTAATTTTACAGCCACCTCCAGAGGTATCATATCTCTTAACAAATCCCTTATGCTTAATCCTTTAGATTATTTCCAGTTTTTCTCCATTATAAATAGGATTGCCATGAGCATTACTATTCAAGTACCTTTTTTTACCCACTCTGTAGGCAATGGCATTCTCCACTTTTTTTTCTTTTTTGATTAATAAGCTTTATTTTTTTTTTTAGAACATGTTTGGGTTCATAGTAAAATTCAACGGAAAGCACAGTTCCCATTTAGCCCGTCCCCACATATGCACAGCGCCCCCTACTGTCAGCATTCCATACCGCAGTGATGTATTTGTTAACAATTAGGAAGCAATAACAAGTAATAATCACCATTCAAGGGCAAGTACAATTCCCACAAGACCATCTTCCCCTTGTACACCTATTATCCCTGGATCCCAAATTGGGGTCTAGAGAGGACATGCCAGAAGCTCAGTTTGCTCTATGGTACTCCCAGGGAATGGATGAAAGTAAGATATTCCCAGCTTGAATCTGGCTACAAGACCATTTTGGAAGAGTGTGTGTTGCTGAGAGAGTACGTGTCTCTAGCTGCAAATTCAAAATATTTTTATGTGATGAATTTGGTGGGAATGTGGAGGTGGGTCACCTAAAGACATATATGTTACCCAGAATTATTCACAGTTCATATATGACTATTCTGTCTTACAAATTTGTGGTTGCACTATGCATATTGTTAAGGTCTCCTCTTCTCACTGTGCACACTTTCAATGACATTAAATATTCTTTTAAGTAGTAATTTTACAGCCACCTCCAGAGGTATCATATCTCTTAACAAATCCCTTATGCTTAATCCTTTAGATTATTTCCAGTTTTTCTCCATTATAAACAGGATTGCCATGAGCATTACTATTCAAGTACCTTTTTTTACCCACTCTGTAGGCAATGGCATTCTCCACTTTTTTTTCTTTTTTGATTAATAAGCTTTATTTTTTTTTTTAGAACATGTTTGGGTTCATAGTAAAATTCAACGGAAAGCACAGTTCCCATTTAGCCCGTCCCCACATATGCACAGCGCCCCCTACTGTCAGCATTCCATACCGCAGTGATGTATTTGTTAACAATTCATGAACCTACATCATTATTATTCAAAGTCCATAGTTTTAATGTTCAGTCTTAGAACACCTTTTTTATATCAAAATATATCATCCCTTGGGTAAATATATTTATCCTTAAGATAAATCCCTTGAAGTGTAATTGTTGAGAATCAAAGGATATGAACATGAAACAAAATTTTACACATGTATTTTGAGTGTCAGTTTTCCATCAAGTTTAAACCTGAGACATCTTCCAGTATGGCACAATAATTTGCAGTCCAACATATAGGGATTCAAACCCCAGCTCTGGACTGCCTCGCATGCTGTCTTTTTGTGCAAGTTGATCTCTACACTTCACATGAAAAATGGGGATAATTAGACCCACTTCATACGATCATTGTGAGAACTAAATGAAATCATGTGTTTAACCTGCTTAGCACAGCGCCTAGTATCAGTTACCTATTTTTGCCAAGAATTTGCTTGACGTCAAGGGTGTACACTGAGTCAAAATTCTGAAAGTCGGAGTTCTTTCCTGATATTTTAATAAGATACACCACACACAGAGCACCTCTCTCCTCTCTTGAACGCCCACTTTGATCTCAGAGATCATCGGTGAAGATCCAGGCCATCCAATTACATGACTGCATGACCAGCCTACCTGCATAATCCACAGTATGTTGAATGGGATGAGTTGATCCCAGTTCATCCTTACCTCCTCATCCTGGCCAGGATTTGCTGTGGGTGATACACTTCCTCCCTCCCTTTGAGCCTAGCCATGTGACTTGCCTCTGCCACGGCGTGAGCAGATGTAAAGTCTACCACGCCTGCTCAGAAGTTCCCGATGAGCTCATGAGGTTTGACGCAGCTTCCTGGGTTCCTTCCCGCGCTGTGTGGAAAAGCCTGCCCCTGTGCGGAGGCTCTTCGACCTGCACCCTGGACATCAAAGGCATGAGGGTCGGACCTGAGCTCCGCTGCAGCCAACCCACACACCAACCTGGGACAAATTAATCTGTGCTGATGTCAGCCACAAGATTTGGGGGTCCGGGCTGGCTAATACCCATGGTTGTTCATTTCTACCAATGGAGGCATGCTTGACGGTGGAACAGAAATATCGATGGGGAGGAAGGTGCCTCTTGAGGGGGCATATTTGTTCGGAGACATTTACTAAAAGCAGAGTCACCACCGTGACCCAGCCTTCCTTTCTTCATAATAAAGGCAAGGTACCGCAGAGTGTTAGCAAAGAGAATATGGTTGCAAAACCGGAGCCAAAGCCCCAAGGTGGCCAGGCTGGTAATGGAAGTTGGCCTTGTCTCACTTTGGTTATTTCTCTCCAGCAGTGATTTACAAGGTGATAAAGAACTTCAAGCTGCAAAAGGTACTTAGGCTGTTAAAAACCAGCTTTTTATGATCTCTTGTTCTTTATAGTACATGTTGTTTCATTAATCAAATGCTTATTCTATTACAAGTCCCAAACCTTTAAGATGGTGGGACATTTCATTTTTATTGCTCTGGAGTGGCATTAAAATCCACATGGTCCCTAGCAGGGCACTGGTGAATGCTTAGTGTGCGGGCTCTTTGCATCTTCTGTTCTCTTGACCCTATCTATTTTGTATTAATATTTTGGATTTAAAAAAAAAAATTTTTTTTTTTTGCTATTTGCTTCATGTCAGTACTGGAATAAATGCTGAGAAAATTAGCTAAAACCCTTTTTGTTCCATAGCCATGTGTTTGAAGTCTAGAACTAGTCACTGATGTCATAATCAAGCACACGGGCTTCCATGGTGTACCTCATCTCTTCTGGCCTGAGCTTCAGCTAGCTCTGTCTTATCCTCAACTGGTAAAATCAGATGCGTCCATCCAGTCAGCCAGGAGCAAAGCCTATTTGAGTCTTTCTCTCTCTTGTCAAACGTGGGTTTTATCCTGGAATTTCTTGTTGTGCATTTTCATGACTAAAGTGATTAATCTGTCATTTTCCAGTTTTCATTTTTAGATTGTTCTGAATAATAAATATTTACACCTACCCATTTATAATTTATAATCATTTTATAATAGCCACCTCAAATCATTCCTTAAATGAAATATTTATTAGATAAGTAGAAAGATAAACTGATAGAGACATAGGTCAACTAATACGAAAACATTTTTTCAGGGAATTATAATGAATAAATATTTCAGAGCCTTTAGAAGGCATTTCCAGACAAATGCAACTCCTGTCTTAAAATTGCCTGGACTATAAAAGAAAAGATTCAAAAAAAATTTTTAAAGAAATGGCAGGCTTTGATAAACAGATCCTATTGAGAGAAAGGAAGAAAGGAAGGAGGTGCAGAGGGAGGGAGGGTGGAAGAAAGGACTAGTAATCTCCATCAGAAACTGGGAACAGAGGAACAATACTGAGAAGCAAAGAATCCCTGCCAGTTCCATTCCAATGGGAATGGGAATCCACTTCTGATCAAGGTGTTGGCAGGGCCACGCTCCCTCTGAAAACTCTTAGTAATTTTCAGTGCGTCTTTACTGGTTTCTTCCCCTGACTTCAAATAAGCATAGATCTCCCACACTGGGGGGAAAAACGTGTAATGAGCCAGCCATCTCTCCCCCTCATATTTGCCGTTTCCTTTTACAACAAAACTTAATAATGTTTACAAACCTCAGTTTGCTCCACTCTCTGCTGAAGGTGGTTTCTCGAAGCTGGCAAGGCACATCTACTGCTTCCTTATGTTCCCTTCCTTTGATCTCTTTATAAAATTTGACTCTAATGACTCCTATTCTTAAAAACCCTTGCCCTGATACTAATTTCTCCTCCTATCCATCACACCGTTCCTGTTCAGTCTCCCTCTCTGGCTCTCTCTCCCTCCACCATCTATCATGGCATCGAGTCCCAAAGAGCATTCTCTCTCCTCCTCTCTCCCTTTGAGCGCTCACTGGTTTTCACGTTGAATATGGGGATGATCCTAAAGCAGCTGTCTCTAACACAGACCTCACGTGGATGTTTCATCCCCTATAGTAAATTTCCTCTGGGATGGGCAAGTGCATCTGTTTCACCTCCAACTGCTGTTCCCCAAACATTTACTGTGCCCTTCTTATCAGACCGATCAAAGCACCTTCCTTTCTAGTCCAAGTTCCTGAGTCTTAATCCAGCCCCGCATCACCACCCACATGGATTATTACAGTTGATTCCCCTTAGATGGTCTGAGACCAATCTGCCTTCTCTGCTCTGCCATGAAGACCAGGGGGCTTTGAACCAACCATGGGCTTAGAATCAACTGTGGCAGGTATGATGATTTAGTTTTAAAGCCCTATGCCTGGTCCCTACACATACAGTGGGTCTTAGGTAGGGCCCCAAATTTTATATTAAAAAAAAAACAACAGGTTATGTTGATTTCCTGGGTCTATGGTAATGAAGTATCATAAACTCGGTGGCTTAGAACAACTGAAGTGTATTCTTGTTTCACAGTTCTGGAGGCTGGAGGTCTATTAACAAGGCTGTGTTCCCTCTAAAGGCACAAGGGAGAGATCTCTTCCAGCGCTGTCTCTCAGCTTCTAGTAGCCTCAGGCATTCCATGCTTGAGATGCCCATCTTCCCCCTATGTCTTCACACCTCCCTCTGTGTGTGTCTGTCTCTGAGTCCAGATTTCCCCTTTTTATACGGGCATCCGTTATATTGAACTAAGGGCCATTCTAATGGCCTCCTTTTAACTTGATTACTCCTGTAAAGAACCTATTTCCAAATGACATCACATTCTGAGGTACTGGAGGTTAGGGTTTCAATATATCCTTCTTTGTGCTGTGCTCAGTCGCTTCAGTGGTGTCCAGCTCTTTCCGACCCTATGGACCGTAACCCAGCAGGCTCCTCTGTACGTGATTCTCTAGGCAAGAACACTGGAGTGGGTAGCTGCTTCCTCCTCCAGACGATCTTCCCAACCCAGGGATCGAATCTACGTCTCTCATGTCTCCTGGAAAGCCCTTTCTTTGGGAGGACACAATTCAATGCATACCATAAGTAATCCCTGCTGCTGCTGCTGTTGCTAAGTCACTTCAGTCGTGTCCGACTCTGTGCGACCCCATAGACAGCAGCCCACCAGGCCCCCCCTGTCCCTGGGATTCTCCAGGCAAGAACACTGGAGTGGGTTGCCATTTCCTTCTCCAATGCATCAAAGTGAAAAGTGAAAGTGAAGTTGCTCAGTCGTGTCCGACTCTTAGCAACCCCATGGACTGAAACCTACCAGGCTCCTCCATCCCTGGGATTCCCCAGGCAAAAGCACTGGAGTGGGGTGCCACTGCCTTCCCTGTCAGTAATCCCTACCACACCATAAATTTGTAAACCACTGATATAGATCAAGGGCCAGCACATTACAGTCATCCTTCAGTATTCACAGGGGAATGGTTCCAGAACCTCCTCCCGACTACCAAAATCTGTGGTTACTCTTTCAAATAAAATGTCATAACACATGCATAATAACATTTGCATAATGTTTGTACACATAATATTTGCATAATCTCTGACACATCCATTCACTTGAAATCACCTCTAGATAATTTATAAAACTTCTTAACACAATGCAAATGCTACATATTTGTGTCTGGGGACTTTCTGGAATTTTTATTTTTCAAATATTTTTGATTCTCAGTTGGCTGAACCCAGAGATGTAGAATCTGCAGTTACAGAGGGCCGACTGGACATCCCACCAGCCAAAAGTCCCACTTATTTTTAGAAACAAAGTTTTATAGGGACACAGCCACATATATTTAATTATATTTTATCTCTGGCTGTCTTCATGCTATAACAGCAGAGTTAGTATTTGCAACTGAGGCTGCATGGCCCCAGAGCCTAAAATAGACGGAGAAAAAGCTTGCAGGTCCTGGCCCCACACCACTGCTATCCAAAGTGAGGGCAGGTAACATTGATGGAAGTGGAGATTTTTTTATGTGGCTTCCCAGGTAGCTCAGCTTTAAAAAATCCATCTGCAATGCAGGAGACCCCTGTTTGATTCCTGGCCCAGGAAGATCCCCTGGAGAAGGGACAGGCTACCCACTCCAATATTCTTGGGCTTCTCTGGTAACTCAGACAGTAAAGAACCCACCTACAATGTGGGAAAACTGGGTTTGATCCCTGGGTTGGGAAGATCCCCTGGAGGAAGGCATGACAACCTACTCCAGTATTCTTGCCTGGGAAATCCCATGGACAGAGGACCCTGGCGGGCTACAGCCCATGGGGTCGCAAAGAGTTTGACATGACTGAGCGACTAAGCACAGCACAGCATAGCATATATGGAACCAAATAATATCCAGTCATACAGTGAGACACGAATTTCCTTCTTAATTTTCTTTCTATTGTTATGGTTCATGAAGGAGAAGGTTTGTTTTGTTGCAGATCTTTATTACCTCTTTAGAATCTGTTTATCTTTATGTCCAAAAGAGAATAGACTTCAGACTTAGAAATGTAGACAGAAAATGGTACCTACCTAGAATTCACCATTTTTTTCTTTTTCTTTATTTTTATTTATCTATATGTTTATTTATTCAATTTATTTTTTTATGTTTGTTTCCATTAATGACAAGTGGTATTTGTTTTTCATGTATAGTAGTGATGCAATTTCTTTTGAAAATAGACCAATTAAATAGAAGAATAATATAAGGATAAAGATGAAGCAATATGTAGAAGAAAAGCCCAAAGGTATTCACTAATGGCTAGTTTTTGAAACACTGCCCCTGTCTAATGTCACGTCATTTGCACGATGTCTCTCCCCTGCTCTGACTTCACTGAGTTTCCTCCTCACTCTAGTATTCAAGGCCATCTACATCCTGTTCCCACCCAGCGCCTACAGTTTTGGCCAACCGCTGCCTGCACTAGACGTAAAGCAGCCGTGAGCCAGGCTCCCTGGCCTCTCCTCTCTCCACTGATCACAAAACTGCCGTTTCATCTGTGAGTCAATTCAAATACTTTCCTCATAATTTAATACTATTTTCCCCATGTCTTGCTCTCTTCTCTTTGTCTTGACTAAGCCACACCGTATCCACTTTTCAACAGTGAGCTCAAGCCCTCCTCTCTGGGTGACAATGTGACCAATGGTGTGACTTTCTGCAGATCTCTAACTGTGCTTCACTGTCTGTTTGATACAAACTGGCTTTGATTCATTTACTAGATATTTACAGAGCGCCTGCAAGTATGAACCTTGTCCTAGATGCTGTAAGAAGGTAATAGGAAACATGACATGTGAGCCCTGCCCTCAGGACGCTTTTAGTCCTTGGAGGAGGAAAGCGAAAGTTCCTCAGTCTTGTCTGACTTTTGCGACCCCGTGGACTGTAGCCTGCCAGGCTCCTCTGTCCATGGGATTCTCCAGGCAAGAATACTGCAGTGGGTTGCCATGCCCTGCTCCAGGGGATCTTCCTGACCCAGGAATTGAACCCAGGTCTCCTGCGTTGCAGGCAGATACTTTACCATTTGAGACACCAGGGGAGCTCTTGGAGGAGGAAGGACAAACCAAGCACCCTGGGGATTAAACGATTGAGTGGGAAGGCGTGGGGGAATGGGAGCCTATAGCAGGGAGGTCACGCTTGATCAGCCTCCTCAAGGAAGTGAGAATCAAAGGCCGAATGGCAGTCAGCTTGGTGAATGAGGAGAAATAGGAGCAGGCTGGGGTGGAGGTGGTGAGAGGGGTGGAGGGGAGAATGGCAGAAGAGGTGAAAGCAGAATCTCGAGGACAGGAGATGAGAGAGAACACGGAGGTTTAAGGAGCTGTAGGAGGATGTGGCAAAAGTGGGCAGAGGTTACAGCAAGTAATGACGCTGCGGAGAGTGAAACGACTTCGGCAAGGTTGTGTACTTCTTGTAATGTTGAAGCCTGGAGTTTACAGGGATGCACTCATGGGTTTAAGCCAGGCAGTGGTGTGGTCTTGTATTATTTTGGAAAATGCACTCTGACCTCAGTGCACAGAAACGATTGAATAGACAGGAGGGAGGCCAGCGAGGAGCCTACTGCATCGACTGAAGGATGCGGCCGTCTGGGAGGGGCAGTGGCTTTGGAAACAGGGAAGGAGGTTGGAGAGATATTCAGAGGGAACCCACAGGACTTAGGTCTGATGTGTGGATCGAGGGAGAAGGAAAGATCTCGGAAGTCCCTGGACTTTGTCTGGGACAACCTGGTGGGTAGTAATGTTATTTACTAAGACAGGAAACACACAAGGAAGAATGGAAACCGGCCTGGAGGGTTGGAGGGAGGCCTGGGAAGGGGATGAGAGACTGTGAAAAGCATTGTGCCCTTTAAGCCTCAAAAGACTGAGACTCCCCAGTGGTGGTTGTACCCTGGGGGCAGTCCTGGGAACTATTGACATCACAGGGCTTTGCAGTCTTATGAACCTGACAAAAGCTAAGGGCATGCACACTGATTTTGCACAGAATTTTAGGGAAGTCACAGACTCCTGGACCCTAATAAGTGCTCTGATGGATAATAATAGAACCTGCAGGATTAGATGAGATAATTCAGGAAGATAATAGGGCAGATAATTTAAGGCAGAGCCCTAAGGAACCCCAGCACCTAAAAGACACTTCCTGTAGAGGGAGAAGAAGCAGCAGATTGAAAAAAATAGCCTAAGAAATGGAAGGAAAACTTTTTTTTAAAGGCAGCATCTGAACAAAGGTGTTTTCAACTAAGTATCATTTTGTCCATTCATTCTAAATAACACATCTGTAGGTTCTTGAAAGGCAAGGGCCTGTACTTCTTTTGTAATCCTGGTATCTAATAACTGATTCTCATTTAGTAAACAATTCACACACAGTGCTTGCGCTCTGTAGCTAAGTCATGTCCGACTCTTTGCCACCCCATGGACTGTAGCCCACCAGGCTCCTCTGTCCATGGGATTTCCCAGGCAAGAACACTGGAGTGGGTTACTATTTCCTTCTCTAAGGGATCTTCCTGAGCCAGGGATCAAACCTGCATCTCCTACCTTGGCAGGCAGCATCTTTACCACTGATACACAGTACCTTGAACTAAATTCGCAAATAATAAGGAATTAATAGGCTGAGCTTGCTATTACTTCAAAATAGTAAAACAACTAATCAAGTAACCTATGGAATAAACACTATGCGAAACCATGGTGTGGTCTATCTAAAGCGGCCTGGGATGTAATCTCTCCTAAATACATGCTTGTGACGTGCACATGAACCACTCTTGGAATAACATGAGCCGCTTCTATTCTAGCAAAGACTGATACGGCCTACACAGAACACTCACAGTAGGAACAGTCACTGGGCCGGGAATCAGGAGAACTGGGTTCTAGCCCCGATTCTGCCAGTCAGTAACCGGATTACCGTGGGCAGGCCTCTGCACTTCCCTGGGTCTGAGGTTAAAGTTCTGAAGTCTGGTATCATCCACTCTGTGCCTTTAACGCTGAACATTAGCAATTCTACAGACGTTCAGACAGATGAATGCTGATAGCAAATGATCTATAAATTCTATTTGACAGTGCACCCCTTACACACTGCAGAACAAATGCAATTGTTCCCAAACTTTGCAAAGCTGCCAGCATGTTATTAGGTATACAAAAGATGGATTCTTTCTTTTTCTGAGAAAGTGTTTCTTCTGATTATTTTGGCCAGTGAGTAATTTCTAAGAGTAGGTGACGGTGATTAAATGCCAAATGGTTCTAATCTATTATCTAACACCACTCTGCTACTAATGGAAAGAGGGAAATGAGTAAATTCCTTGCTGCTCTATACCTAGCATAAATAATAATTAATTTTCTTTATAAACCTACATTTTCTGAATATGTTGAGAGAATAAGCAAGAAAATAAAACATGACCTTAACAACAAGCAGATGGCATTCTCCTTTCTGTGATTATGTACACTTTTGAAGTTTTACAGAAACCACACAACACTCATGCTTTCGATTATTTTTCCAGCTAACAGAGGCAGACACCAAATGCACTTTTTTCTTTATAACTGATTGCTCTTCCAGTCCGGTTCATGTGTCTGAGTTGGAAATGCACCTCCATGAAGGAAAGAGAAATAAACTTTAGCAACCTCTTGAATTGGCATCCCCAAAACCATTTGACTAAATTTAAATCATTTGGCTAGGTCCCCACTCCCACTTTCTTTATTTTAGGGAAAAATAGGGAAAGAGAACTCAAAGAGACTGGATCCAATTAAAGCAACTTCGTCTTTTCTCTATATATTGGAAAATTTTACTGCACTGGCAAACATTAAGTACACATGGACTTTTCTTTTGTCTCTTCCTCTTTATCTTCTTGGCTGTATCTTTTCAGTCCAAACCAAGAGAACATTTACAGATAGAGATGGGGCATGCTTATTATCCTTGCCCAAAGCATTCTAAATTTCGCAAATTATCTGCTGAGGTCTCTCTGAAAGTGGAGAAAAAGAAAACAATAATACTATAGTTTGAAATATGTATAAAATCCAAAGAGGTTAGTAAGAAAGATGTCAGTTAGGTTCATTTACTTGTTCATTCAAAAAAAATATTTATGAAGTACCTCCTATGTCCTGGCACTCTTCTAAGGACAGAGCTAACATCTCAAGAGCTTGGTCTCATATATCAGGTTGTTATGCTCTGCACTGATGCTATGTTTTAGGGTGTATGACTTGACTACTTCTGCTTTCATGAAGTATGAATAATTAGATTCTTCTTGGGGGTTTTGAGATGTACACTTTTTTTCCATTAAAGTGTAGTCAATTTACAATATTACATTAGTTTCAGGTGTACAACATAGTAATTCAATGTTTTTACAGGCTATACTCCATTGATAGCTATTTTAAAATATTGGCTATATTCTCTGTGCTATACAATATGTCCTTGTACATTATTTATTTTGTATATAATAGTTTGTACCTCTTAATGATTCTTTTGGAGGTGACTAAAAATTCCATTTGGAAATCACATGACAAACGCATGTCAAGACTTCTGTTTAATTTGGCATTTAACTATTGAGGCCTGTGACATACAGGTGTCTCTGAGTACCTGGCCTGGGAGTCTCTGCAAGCCAGTCCCTTGTCCTTCATTTAGGTACATTCCATCGCCCTGCACAGCTCCTGGCCCAAAAGGTTTTCTACACATGAAGCTAGCAACACTTAATATTTTTTACTATGACTCCACAGCTGTCAGCTAAAGTAGCTTTAAATAGTGAAGTTCCAAACAATTAAAGAACAACAGTTTCCCTCTGTTTTTAAGCCATGCCATATGAAGAAAGTATACTTGTATGGCTGTGGTATACAAGGGGCCTCTTAGAGAGGACCTCACCTTGTGGACGTGTGTGTGAGGGGTTGGGGGGGTGAAAGTCATCTTGATGTAGGAGATAGATGGGCTCCAGGTTAGACATTTACAACTGGACTCCTGTTTACATTTCATGGGGCACGAAGAAGGGTGCCTCAGGCTGGATACTTATAATGGTTAGCATTTTCTGAGACAAGAGACAGGTGCGCTCCTGTTAAGGCATGGACAATCAGTCTCCTTTTTGCTCTCCAAAATGGAAGTAACAACAGAAACAGGATAAATAGCCAGTCCTTGTCTCTTGTGACCCCTTCAGGTAATAGTCATGGCAGAAGTCAAGGTAATAGTCATGGTAAGGATAAAGAGGCACAAAACACTGTTTGAGTAAAGGATTAAGGGATCTACCTCCCTGCTCTTTTGGGATAAGGGAGGCACTACACATGCGCAGAAAGGCTTCTTCAAAATCCAGGGGATAACTCCAGACCATGATGAGTATTGCTCTTCCCAGAAGCCTTCACTTCGAGACCGTCGTGGCTGAGGGGTGTGTGCACACCCAGGGGAGTGTCCCAGGGTAGGTCAGGAAGAAGAAACCAAATAATTGTCCCAAAGGAAAGACAAAGACCTGGAAGAACTGTCCTATATAAATGACTTAACCACCTCTTTACTACACTCCTCCTCACTAGGGGGGACGCCCACACTCTCTTTCTGGGTTTGCATCTCTGCCTTGCTTCTGTCTTAAGTAAACAAACTGTTTCTCTATATGCTCTCCCATTTCTTGTTGGGCTGTGTCTCTAATAAACTTTGTACCTGCATTTACAGTTTCTGCCTCTGTGATCAATGCATTTTTCACTGGTGGCAAAGACCTGGGGAAAAAATAGCTTCTAGCTTCTAGCCCTTGCTGCTCCGGTGGCTAAGATTCCTGGTTCTCATCCAGGCTACCCAGGTTCAGTTCCTGGGCAGGAAATTAAGATGTCGCTTCATGCCACCGCTCACTACTGCCTTGCTGAGATTAGTCTGTGACACAGAAGTCACCCAGAGGGGGCTTCTCAAAGTACACACACCCAGATCTAGTCTCAGTCTTCCTGACCAGATCTCAAGTGAGAGAGGGGATGGATTTTCAGGAGGGTCGAGTCCCTCTGTGTAATCTTCTATGGTGTGGAACCCTTAAAACACGTGGATTTTAGAATGTGTGGAAAAAGCTAGGATACAATCCAGAATTAAGAGGCCTGCACTGGAGGGAGAAGGCTTCATTCAGTCTTTGTATTTCAGACACCCTTTTCTTTAGGCAAAAAGTCGCCCAGGGAACAATGGGAAGCTGGACTCTGATCTCCCGTCTAATTTTCAAATTGATGATTTAATTGAGTGCTTCCTGCACGGATGTAGAGAAGTCTCCTGATTCATTAGCATTAATGGAATGAGCAGCCATTAATTAGAGAGAGATTAGTTTAAACAAAAAGGGATTAAATTTAGATTCACTTATTATCCTTTCCATTGTTAGTACTATGGAACCCTGTTGTGGGGGGAAAAGGACAAGAGAATTGGTGATCGGGCAGAATATGAATCAATTAACAGATATTACATGCCTGCTCTGTGCAAACATCAGGATGATATAAAGATAAAGCATGATAGAACTGAACACACACACACACAGAGATGGAGAGAAAGATGAGAAAGACAGAGACTAAGAAAGAGAAAGAGACACAGAGTCATTTTTACATTTACATTTTTCTTCCTTTGTTATAGAATTTTGCTTTTTTCTATAAACCTCTCCCTTCAAACATAGAGCTTATCTAGAAATAATTTTTTTCCTGCCCTAAAATCATTAAATCCTCTGGCGAAAGCTTGAAAAGTATCAATATTAGATTTTTCTCAATTGAACTTATTTGCATACAGCATAGCAGAATGGTTCCCAATCCTATTAGACTAGGGCCCTCTTTAAAAAATGTAATACCCCATTTATTACCCTGAAATGAAATCCTTTGATAATATAATCTACCTGGAATCTAATTTATTTTAAAAAATCTTTAAATTTGTTGTCTTTTAAAAAACATCAAACATTGGTAGTATGATAGTAAACAGAGTTGATTTCCAAACTTAAAAAATTAATATAATGCCATTATAGTAACATATAAAAGAAAAGCAAGTAAAGAAAAAATGCATTTTAGGCATAAATAGTATGCATTTCATTTTCTTGATTCTTTTCCTTTTACATATAATAAGGTAATTTTCAGATATATCATCCTAAAATGGTGAAGACTTTTAAAAGAAATACTTTCATGTACATAACTAGGAAATCAGATGATCGCAGTTTCTTCACCATGATTCCTAACCTTTGCTGGGACAGACCCCTATGATCACCTGAAAGGTCTTTTCCCAGGAAAAATGTACAAATGCACAAAAGCACTTGTACACAAACATTTCCTACATTTGATGACCCCAGAAATCATCTGTGATCCTGATTAAGACCCTCTGATAGTCCAATGATGAAACATTTCAGCATCATTTTCAAATGCAAATATTCTAGACTCACTATCTACCTCTGAATGCCAGTTGTCTGATGAGTAAATTCTATACTTACTCAGGCATGTGACTATCAAAGTTTAGTTTATGATTTAATAATGTCTCTACATAAGCAGAACCTTAAAGAATCATCTACTGGCCACATTTTTAAAAACCATTATAAAACATGACAATTACATGAGCATAGCAAGATACAGTAAATCCTTGTTATCCTGGTTCACTTCATGCAAAATTTGAGTAGAAACAGACTTATTTTGTACCTTTTCCTCAAGTGTGAAAATTTCAGATAAACACATGTGAGTCCCTCCAAATTGCCACCGTATCCTGTGAACAGCTTTCCAAGAGGAAGAGGGCTCTCATCACCAATCTTGGCCTTCCCTCTCCCTATCACCACTCATCTATTTTGTTATACACCACCTTTAATTTTCAATTTACTACATTGCGTTTTATCATATGTTCATCTTTAACTAGCATGTACACAGGGCTTAACGTGCCAGGAATTGTTTCAAGCACTTTCCTGATTCTGGAAGTGAAAGTGTTAGTCGTTCAGTCATCTCCAACTCTTTGCAACCCCATGGACTGTAGCCCACCAAGCTCCTCTGTCCATGGGATTCTCCAGGCAAGAATGCTAAAGTGGATTGCCATTCCCTCCTCCAGGAAATCTTTTCAACCCAGGGATCAAAATTGCATCTCGTACATCTCCTGCGTTGACTGGCAGGTTCTTTACTATTAGCACCACTCAGGAAGCCCTAAATGGCAGCTTACTGGTTGCCAATCTCCTACACACCCTTCCTCTCTCCACCTTAAATTAAGAAAACCATAAAACCCATAAGGAGAAAAAAATACAACCATATGTAATCCATGCCTTTGACATAACGAAGAAGCCAATTGCTTTGATCTTTAAACTACCTATGGGTCAATCAGAATCTCAGTCAAGGCCACAGTCATTCATGACAAAAGAATCAGGCAAAGATGAAGTTAGACAAAGCACAGACAATGTGACAATGTCACCCTCAAAAGGAGAAAGTCCAACATCAAATGCCAAAATACGTAACAGCACTAGAGACAAAAAGGACCCCTGGTGCTTGCATCCCTGGTGGCTCAGACGGTGAAGAATGTGTCTGGAATTGCAAGAGACCTGGGTTCAATCCTTGGGTCAGGAAGATCCCCTCGAGAAAGAAATGGCAACCCACTCCAATATTTTTGCCTGGAGAATTCCTTGGACAGAGGAGCCTGGTGGGCTACAGTTCATGGTGTCGCAAAGAGTCAGGTAAAACTTAACAACCAACACTTCAAAAACTTGTAGGTCCAAATGTGGCAGTCTAGAATTGCATCTGCAGGGATAATCAGATACAAGGAGAAGAGGAAGTGAAG
Source organism: Cephalophus harveyi (assembly GCA_006410635.1). NCBI lineage: Eukaryota > Metazoa > Chordata > Mammalia > Artiodactyla > Bovidae > Cephalophus > Cephalophus harveyi. Next base: position 394,188 of record SJYT01006333.1, on the reverse strand, counting down.
GAAAGAAGAAAATAAAGGGAAAGTGAGTACTCTGAGAAAACAAAACAGAGAGAAGCATCTAACCTTGCCCTATTCCCCCAAAACTGTCTATTAAAACATCACAGAAGAGGACAAAACTGACAGAAAAGAGTGTATTGAACTATAAAACCTGCAGGTAAAACATAAAGGATTTGAAAAAACCAAGCACTTCCATTTAAAATTACTGTAAAAAAATACAAAAGGTGTAATACACCTAACATAGTATTCATCATTAAGTGTACAATTTAGTGGCATTAATTATGTTCATAATGTTATACAACTATTACCACTATTTCCAGAACTTTTTCATCACCCCAAACTCTGTACCCATTACCTCTGGCTAGGGAAATATTTCTAACTCTTATTTAAATCCAGATGCAATGAAATAATTCTGATTGCTTAACAATAAAATTTGCATGACAAAAATCAAAAGATAAATAAATGAGGATAAAATATTAGTAACATAATCACAGATAAATTATTAATACTCCTATGTTGGAGAAGACTCTTGAGAGTCCCTTGGACTGCAAGGAGATCCAACCAGTCCATTCTGAAGGAAATCAACCCTGGGATTTCTTTGGAAGGAATGATGTTAAAGCTGAAACTCCAGTACTTTGGCCACCTCATGTGAAGAGTTGACTCATTGGAAAAGACTCTGATGCTGGGAGGGATTGGGGGCAGGAGGAGAAGGGGACGACTGAGGATGAGATGGCTGGATGGCATCACGGACTCGGTGGATGTGAATCTGAGTGAACTCCGAGAGATGGTGATGGACAGGGAGGCCTGGCGTGCTGCGATTCATGGGGTCGCAAAGAGTTGGACACGACTGAGCGACTGAACTGAACTGAACTGAATGTACAAAGAACTTTTCAAACTAGGATAAAATGACCAGAAATTCTATAAAAAATGGGCAAAAGGCAAGAAAAGTTAATTTTTCAAAGATAGGAAAAAATAGTCTGAAAGCATATGGAGATGGGAAGATTTTTCAATCTCCCTCATTAGGCAAATTAAACAAATACAGAAAGACAGACTCTAAGACCACAAAAGGGATTCCAGGACAGGAAAGAGATCTTCTTAGAACAGTACTGATGGAGAAGGGGCAGGCCACTTGGCAGTGCCATTTATCCAGGGTCTGAGAATGTAAGTGGCTGGGGCTTCCCTTGTGGGTCAGATTGTAGAGAAGCTGCCTGCAATTCAGGAGACCTGGGTTCAATCCTTGGTTCAGGAAGATCCCCTGGAGAAGGAAATGACAACCCACTCCAATATTCTTGCCTGGAAAATTCCATAGAAAGAGGAGCTTGACGGGCTATAGCCCATGGGATTGCAAAGAGTTGGACATAACTGAGCAACTGACATTTTTTCACTTGAGAATATAAAGGCTGACTAATATCACCAGTATCAGGGAGTCAAAAGAAAAGCAATCAATTTATCATTGTAATTCTCACAAATGGCATGTTCTGAATTTCTTATAATTTAACCCCTGTTAACAAAAATAATTGTGAGCTACTTTGTAGGTGGTAGGGTAAACGGGTGTGAAAGAAATATATGAGTGTAAATACACTGAAATATTTTTTAATTAAATGTACTTTTTTGAACAGTTTTAGGCCCACAGCAAAATTGAATGTCCAGGCATTTCCCATATACCTCTGCTCCTGGTGACTCAGAGGTTAAAGCATCTGCCTCCAATGCGGGAGACCCGGGTTTGATCCCTGGGTCAGGAAGATCCCCTGGAGAAGGAAATGGCAATCCACTCCAGTATTCTTGCCTGGAGAATCCCATGGACGGAGAAGCCTAGTAGGTTACAGTCCACGGGGTCGCAAAGAGTCGGACACGACTGAGCGACTTCACCTTCACCTTCACCTTCTGCTCCTGCACATGTATCTTCTCTCTTATTATCAACATCCCCCCACAGTGATACATTTGTTACAATTGATTAACCTACCATGACACATCCTTTTAACTCAAATTCCATAATTTGCATTAGACTTGACTCAGTGTTGTGCAGTCTATGGGTTTGGACAATTGTACAATGACATGTTTCTATCATTATAATACCAGAATATTCTCACCACCCTAAAAATCCTCATGCTCTGTCTTTTCATCCCTCCCTCCCCACAACCCCAGGCAAACATTGATCTTTTTACTCTCTTCATAGTTTTGCCTTTTTCAGAATCAGTTGGAATCAATATGTAGCCACCATAGACTGACTTCTTTAACTTATGCATTTACACTTCCTCTGTGTCTTTTCATGGCTTGATAGCTTATTTCATTTTAGTGTTGAATAGTGTTCCATTGTCTGATTCTATTACAGTTTATTTAACAATTCACCCACTGAAGGATATGGTGGTTGTTTCTAACTTTGGGCAATTATGAAAAAAGCTTCTGTAAACATCTGTGTGCAGACTTTTGTGTGAACATAAGTTTTCAATGACTTTGGATAAATACCAAGGAGCATGATTCCTGGATTGCATGGTATGAGTAAGTCTAGTTTTATAAGAAATTTCCAAGGTCTCATCCAAAGTGGCTGTTAGCATTTTACATTTCCATTGTAATGTATATTAGTTTCTGTTACTCCACATCTCCCACAGCACTTGGTGGTGGTGTCAGCGTTGTGGATTTGGGGCATTCTAACTAGACAGGGTATTAAAAACCAGAGATATCACTTTGCCAACAAAGATCCGTAGAGTCAAAACTGGTTTTTCAGCAGTCATATATGGACGTGAGAGTTGGACTATAAAGAAAGCTGAGCACCGAAGAATTGATGCTTTTGAACTGTGGAGTTGGAGAAGACTCTTGAGAGTCCCTTGAACTTCAAGGAGATCCAACCAGTCCATCCTAAAGGAAATCAATCATGAGTATTCATTGGAAGGACTGATGCTGAAGCTGAAACTCTGATACTTTGGCCACTTGATGAGAAAAGCTGACTCATCGGAAAAGACACTGATGTTGGGAAAGATTGAGGGCGAGAGGAGAAGGGGGCAATAGAGGATGGGTTGGCTAGATAGCATTATTGACTCAATGGATATGAATTTGAGCAAACTCCAGGAGACAGTGAAGGACAGGGAAGCCTGGCGTGCTGTAGTCCATGGGGTTGCAAAGGGTCAGACAGGACTTAGCGACAGAACAACAACGTGGGCTCACGTGTTGGGATGGAGTTGAAGGGTTGGTTTGGTCTGGGCTCAGCCCTGACAGCTCAGCCTCTCTCTGCATGCAGTTTTTCATAAATGGGCTTCTTCACATGGTGGCAGCAATATTCTAAGAAAGAAAACTCAAAAAGTGCAAGGTCTCAGGGGCTTTAGATTACTGTTCCACATTCTGTTGGTCAAAGCAAGTCACAGGGTCAGCACAGAGTCAGGTGATGGGGAAATGATTACATCTCTCAATAAAGCTGCAAAGTCATGTGGCCATATTTTTCAGTCTACCACAATTGATGAGTCTGAATGCACTAGCACAAAAGGAAACTTAAATAAATACTGATATTTTGTTAGTATTATAATTAATACTAAAACCATTAAATTTACATTTCTTAATTTTTCCACCGTCAATAAAGCCTTTAAATAAATGAATATCTGCCCACCATAACATCTCTAACATCTTTCTTCCAAATCATGAAAACCATAAATTCAGCAAAGCATTCACTCTGTTTAACCTGAGGTTCTTCTCTTTTCTTTGGCCAAGTCATGCAGCATGCAGGATCCTTGTTCCCTGACCAGAGGCTGAATCCTAGCCCCCTGCAATGGAAGTGTAGAATCTTGACCACTGGACCTCCAGGGAAATCCCCACCTTGCTTATATCTTGATTGACATTTAAAGCCCCTAACCAAGATCTATAAATTTTTTTGACCTCTCTCTAGTTCAGCGTTTTAGTTCTCATAGAAAACAATGTAAGGGTTTCCTCCTTTTACAGATTAAATCAGCCAGTTTCTTTACACACCTAAAGATGAAAGAACTGATCAATATATGGTTTCCACTAGAGATAACCCAGTTATGGAAAATCAATACTTTAAAATGTTTCAACTACCATTTAAAACCCTGCCTTGTATAGTAAACAGACTGCAGGGACTCCACCTGTCACACATCAGCCAGAGAAGAGGCATAAATCCACATTCAGAAATATGTGAAAGTGTTGACTTTGCATAGACCATATTTGACAGACATTTATCAAGCTCACAGTAAACATCAGGCCTTTTCTCTGGCCTCAAAATGTGAGCAAGACCATCAAAACAACTGCACAGCTTTTATACTGAGCCAACTCTCCCTTCCTCCAAGCCAATTCTCAGCTGGAGGCAGTTTTGCTCATAGGGGACATTTAGTAATGTCTAAAGATATTTTACATGTCACAACAGGGGAAATACTACTGGCATCTAGTGGGCAGAGGCCAGGGATCTGCCAAACATCCTATGATGCACAGAACAGCCCCCACGATGGAGAATTTATCAGCTCAAGATGTCAACAATGCTGAGACTGAGAACCCCTGTCCTAGCCGTGTCCTCAAGAAAAACCAGATCTGCTCACTGCATCAGGGTGCAGAGTGGTGTATAAGAGCTGGATTCCATCATACCAGCTCAAGAGAGCCAATCATGTGTTCCTTGTCCTGTCTCCAGTTTTAGGGACATGATACCAGTAACTTGAAATGAATCATGATGCAAGTGTGCACATGAGGAAAACTGGCAAATGCTACAAATGAGAGCCTCTGTCCAGAAAGCTGTTAAACATTTATCAGTACAACAGTGGGTGCAGCCCTACCCCGTTGGAGTAACAGCCTGTGCTCAGTCCCTAAGCAACGTCAGACTCTTTTGCGACCCCATGGACTGGATGGAGCCCACCAGACTTCTCTGTCCATGGGATTCTCCAGGCAAGAATACTGAAGTGGGTTGCCCTTTTCTTCTCCAAGGGATCTTCTTGACCCAGGGATCAAACGCACGACTCTTAAGTCTCCTGCATTGATGGGTGGATTCTTTAACCACTGCACCACCTGGGAAGCCATATCTAGCGGACTCTAATTTCTGCAGAGCGGCAGCAATTGAGGAGCCTGCGCCCCTCACAACTTTGTGGAGCAGAGCTGCTACATCAACTCAGATTTAAACAAGAGAGAAACAAGTTCCCTGTTTAACCCATTGCTATTTTAAAATATTCTCAAAAGAAGTCAACCTTTAAGATGACATGAATGGACCTTGAAGGCATTATGCCAAGTAAAGTCAGACAGGAAAATATAAATAAATTCTACATGATCTCTCTCAGATGGTAAACAATCTGCCTGCAATGCAGAACACCCGGGTTGTATCCCTGGGCCGGGAAGATCCCTTAAAGAAGGGAATGGCAACTCACTCCAGTAGTCTTGCCTGGAGAATCCCATGGACAGAGAAGCCTGGAGGGTTACAGTCCATGCTGCAGCAAAGAGTCAGACACGACTGAGCATCTTAACACTTCACTTTCACATACTTAAAAAAAAAAAAAAATCGAAAAAGAGATCAGACTTGTGGTTACCAGAGGCAAGGGGAGAGGAGGGGGTGGAGAGGTACAAATTCCAGTTGTACGATAAATAAGTACCAGGGTTGTAATATACAAAATGATGACTATAGTGACGCTGTATGATATATTTGAAAGTGACTGAATGAGTGAGTCCTAAAAGTTCTCATCACAAGGGGAAGAAAAACATTTTTTAAAATCTATAGGAGATGATGGATATTAACTAAATTTGTGTGATAATCATTTCACAATATGTGTAAGTCACGTTATTAGGCTGGGCAACTTAAATTTATAAAGAGCTGTATGTCAATTACATCTCAATGAAACTGAAAGGAAAAAAGCCAAACCTTCATATTCACTAATAGAATAAGTACCTATTGGGGGTGGTGAGGGGAGGAGCTTCAATAGTGTTTTTTAGTAGCACATTAGCCTTCCCTGAAAGAAATATTATTGATATAAAAAATTATCAATATTTGTCAGTATATCAGTATTTATTTGAATTTTCAAGCCTAGAGTCTGAAAGAATTGTTTTCTTGATGTTAGGTATAAAGATGGAAAGGCACATAGACAAAAACTATTGGGCTGGCCAAAAAGTTTGTTCTGTAATATATAATGGAAACACCCAAAGGGACTCTTTTGGCCTAACCAATATTTTAATGTAAATAAAATATGGGAAAACTCGCTTTTTAATATTCATATATATTTGATGCCAGACTTCCCTGGAGGCTCAGCTAGTAAAGAATCTGCCTGAAGTGTGGGAGACCTGGGTTCAATCCTTGGGTTGGGAAGACCCCCACCTGGAGAAGGGAATGGCTATCCACTCCAGTATTCTGGCCTGGAGAATTCCATGGACTGTATAGTCAATGGGATCACCAAGAGTCAGACATGACTGAGTGGCTTTCACTTCATTTCACTTATATCTGATGTAAAACTAAAGAACGGAAATCTGTACAAATCCTTGAACTTCTTATAACCCCCACCCAACACCATTATGGACCTGTCTCTAAAGTTAAGTTGCACAATTATAATACCAGGATATGTTAGAGCCTTAGAGAATAATTCTGTTTAATTAAGGTGTGTGTGTGTGTGTATGTGTGTGTGTGTGCATGCACACGATCTGTCATGTCTGACTGTTTGCGACCCCATGGACTGTAACCCACCAGGCTCCTCTGCTTATGGACTTTTTCCAGGCAAAAACACTGGAGTGGATTGCCATTTCCTTCTCCAGGGTATCTTCCTGACCCAGGGACTGGACCCATTATCTCTTGTGTCTCCCGCTTTGGCAAGCAGATTCTTTACCACTAGCCTCACCAGACTTTAGAAAATATCTCAGGAAGAGTCCCACGGACAAATGGAGAGTATAAACTGCCTCTCCTGGGAGAAGACACAAGACTAGGGTCAGCCAGCTTCAGCTCAGTCGGTTATGCATTACCATCACCTCTACTTCAAAAGCCACTCTAGAGAGGGGCAGCTTCATAGACCTCTTCCACCTCAGAATTCTGAGGGGAGCACTTGATGTTCATCTGCACAGCCAGCCTGCAAAGCTCCTGAACCTGTTCTGTGTCTCAGACCAGGGGTCCCCAACCTCTAGGATTTAATGCCTGATGATCTAGGTGGAGCTGATGTAATAACACAAAGTACATAATAAAGGTAAGGCACTTGAATCATCCTGAAACCATCCCCCCACCCCAGTCCATGGAAAAACTGTCTTCCGTGAAACCAGTCCCTGGTGCCAAAAAGGTTGGGCATCGCTGGGGAATTGAGACTTTTGTCAACAGAAAGAGAGCACAGAGCCAGCAAAGAGAATGTTCTTTCCCTGTCTTTCTAGCTCGTTTTTCTTCTTTTTATAACTAGAAGAAGGAGAAAAGGCAAAAAGACCTTTCGAAAAAGCTACAGAATTTGTCTAAGTCCACACCTTACATATCTTGGAAGCAAAACTGTTAGGTTATAAAGGAAAGGTGGGTTTCCCTGGTGGCTCAGATGGTAAAGAATCTGCCTGCAATGCAGGAGACCTGGGTTCAATCCCTAAGTCAGGAAGATCCCCAGGAAAGGGAATGGCTACCCACTCCAGTATTCTCGCCTAGAGAATTCATGGACAGAGGAGCCTGGCAGGCTACAGCCCATAGGGGTCACCAAGAGTTAGACATGACTTAGCAACTAAAACTAACACTCACCACCTAGAGGAAAGCTAAGAAACCTTATTTAGAATTTTAAATTTTAAAGCCCAGGTAGCCAATGTCCAGACAGTGGATATCTGGAGATTCAAAACAGAAAATAAATCAAGGTGATTTAGGACCAGTCAATACATTCCATCCAGAAGAGAAAAAAAAAAAAAATACTCTATTTTATTAAATATAAATCCACTAGCATAATGAAGTTGTTATGCCAGTTATAGTTAAACTTCCATTCTTCAGCCTCGATCTCAAGAGGAAATGTGACCTTTGGAATAGGTCCCATTCTTCCTTTCTGCTGTAACACAGATTTGGAGGAGAGGGACTAATGAGTGCCTCGCCTTTCTCTGATGCTGAGTCCAGCATGACACCCCCCAAATGGTATGCTCATACCCTAATCCCCAAAGCCCATAAATGTCACCTAATTTGGAAAACGAGTCTTTCCAGCTATAATTAAGTAAGGATTTTGAGATGACAGCATCCTGACTTATCCGGGTGGCCCTAAATCAAATGACAGCATGCTTGTAAGAGACACACAGAAAAAAGGACGCAATGAGATTACAGGCAAAGGTTAGAGCGATGCAGTCACAAACCTAGGAAGGTCTGAAACCACCAGAAGATGGAAACGGCAGCAATAATTATCCGCTAGAGCCTTTAGAGGGAGTGCAGTCCTGCCAACACCTAGATTTGAGACCTCTAGGACTGTGAGAGAATCAACTGCTCTTGCTTTAAGCCACTATGTTACCGATGACCTGTGCCACCACAAGAAACTAACACAGTAGTGCAAGCTGTATAAATAATCGGAGAATGAAGGCCATAGGGCCAAGGTGATGTGCTAAGATCCTGCAGTATTTGTCTTTCTCACCTGTGAACAGGGATAATGAAGACAACGTTAGCCAAGGTTCAGGACAACACCTGACGCCAGATTCTCCATAAGTAATATCCACCGTAGGGGCAAGGACTTCTGCTCTGGATTCAGGAACAGGAGAATAATTCGTTCTCTTCTTTTTTCCTTTTTGTCTGTCCATGCAACACCCACCCCAAATAATCTGTTCTTTTAAGTAGCTATTGAAATAGTATTTCATTGATTGAATAAAGTTGGAAGACTTAAAATAGGTTGTCCTGAGGTTCTGAAGTCCTCTCAACGTCATTNCTCTGGATTCAGGAACAGGAGAATAATTCGTTCTCTTCTTTTTTCCTTTTTGTCTGTCCATGCAACACCCACCCCAAATAATCTGTTCTTTTAAGTAGCTGTTGAAATAGGATTTCATTGATTGAATAAAGTTGGAAGACTTAAAATAGGTTGTCCTGAGGTTCTGAAGTCCTCTCAAAGTCATTTGTCAGGGATATGAATTCAGTCTCATGCTAGGAATTTATCATAACATCTGAAGTAAACAAAACTTTATGGGGAAAGTGACTGTCACAGCAATATTTATAGCATTAATAGAAAAGATACGTAAAATAAACTAAATAACCAACACTGAGGATGGATTAAATACATTTTAAATACAGAGCCACACAAAAAGATTCTGTGCAGTCACTAAAAAAATACGTTCCTAGTGATATTTTGTTGACAAGTAATATATTGTTGAGTCTAAAATCATTAAAAAACATTATGAACAGTTTTTTCCTCACCTTCTTTGAAACACACAGATAGAAATGTCCACATGATTACCTAAAATATCAATAGTGGCTCTCTGGGTTTAAATTATAAGTGATTTTTATTTATTTATTTATGTTTATAACATTTCAATAACAAAAATAGATTACTTATACAATTTTAAAAGTATTTTAAAGCTAAACTTCATAGAAAAATATAGTCACATGAACCACTGTGAATTTTATCAAAAGCTTTTCTATTCATAGTGAGTAGTGAAGTCACTCAGTCATGTCCGATTCTTTGCGACCCCGTGGACGGTAGCCTACCAGGCTTCTCCATTCATGGGATTCTCCAGGCAAGAATGCTAGAGTGGGTTGCCATTTCCTTTTCCAGGGGATCTTCCTGACCCAGGGATCAAACCCAGGTCTCCCACATTGGAGGCAGACGCCTTAACCTCTGAGCCACCAGGGAAGCCCAATACCAATAAATTATTTGATTTTTTAATAATTTTTCCTCTGGGCAACTCCAAATATCTTTCTGGCTTTATTATCCCCTTATTAAAATAGAGGGACCTCTACATGTTTGCAGTTCATTAAGAGCTCTGGTTGAGAAGTCTTATGCCAATTCTCTGAATACATTGGAATAAAATAATCAAAAACAGTTAATGGGCAAAAGCATCCTCAGGACTTTTTAAGGGGAACCAAAATTTCCCCTAAAAAAAGACATTTAAAAAAAGACATAAAAAGAATTTCCCCTGAAAAAAGTCATACCGTATGACTCAAATTAAGCATAAGATTTGCAATAAGACTCACCAGATTATACCACTAAATGAAACCTGTTATGATTTCCCATTGTCAGATGCATCAGAGGATTATATAGTTATTGCCATTGTTCTATATGTTTAAAGTATTAATATAATTGAAGTTCAATCTCCAAGCTTATGAAAACTTAGCAAGTATAAATATCTTAAGCACTCACACTACCTGAACTAACACAAGAGTAAACAAAATACAATTTAGTGATTTCACTTTGCTTTTTTGCATTTTCACTTTGCTTTTTTACAAATAACTCCTTAGGAGAAAATTTTGAAAGTTGACAAATAACTGACAATTTGGGAAACTTTTTGTTGCATAGCTTCATACAAAATAAATTATTGAGGAAAGATTCATAATAAATTAATGTATTGAAGTAGGTCTAGACTCAATAAGATTACATTAAAATCTCATTTCATTCTATTAGAAATTCAATAAAATGATGCTAATTAAATGAGGCAATCGGTAAGAACAAGGAGATTTACTTGATGTTTCTTCCATTCTCCCTCATCGTTAGGTTTCATTTTTAACAACCTATTGACAGTGATTCTCTCCTGACAGCACCAGAGCTAGAATCATGAGTCAGCATTGAAATCAACATGGAAAAAAAGTAGTCCTCAAATTGCCATTTACCACATCTGTCTCTCCAGATAACTGAATTCTCGTTGAAAATACATCATTGGAGATGTACTAGAAATAGCAGAAAACAGAAGGAAGTCAGTAAGTGGAAGCACTAAAAATATAGACTAAAGAACAGCATGATACATAAGAAAATAATTTAGAAAGTTGTACTTGCCGTAATTTCTAATGCATTTACACTTGGAGATGAGCCCCCAAAAGACTAATCCATTCCTACTTTTATTTATGCACTGCAGGCTTCAGCTTAAAGAGGTGTGGTATGCTTGCCGGGCCTGCTGATTTTAAGTGTCATAACCCAGGGGTTAGTCTATGGAAACACCCTGATAATGGATCCAACCACACTGCTGAACAGTCCACCCACCAAGTCTCAGCTGGCTTAGCCCATTATAAAAACTCATAATCATTCTGCATATAGGATCAGAGTGTAGCAGCCTCTGAGGTGCTGGCAAAGAGCAATTTTATTTAGCTAATCTCTAAGTAACCCAGAGGAAGTGTTGTGGCAGATAGTATTGGAGTCTTCTTTCCAGTCTTTTGTTATGTTGGACTCATAGACTCAATGAGGGATTAAGCCTCATTGACCTTGCCCCGGATTTTGAGTATGCTTTCCCCAGCTTTGGTGGCTCAGAGGTTAAAGCATCTGCCTCCAATGTGGGAGACCCGGGTTCGATCCCTGGGTCGGGAAGATCCCCTGGAGAAGGAAATGGCAATCCACTCCAGTATTCTTGCCTGGAGAATCCCACGGACGGAGAAGCCTAGTAGGTTACAGTCCACGGGGTCGCAAAGAGTCGGACACGACTGAGCGACTTCACCTATTCCCCAGCTTTTCATAACTCCAGGCCCTTTGTAAGACCAGCCCTAACCAACTAGTGTACTTTCTTTAACGGCTATTCTAAACAATCAAATTCCAGGGTAACTAAGGAACAAGAACTAGCTCAGACTTTCATTACCTAGGCATTTGCCCAATAAAACTGAGCATGTGGAGAAATACTCTTAGTTATAATGGGATTTTACCAAACTGAAATGTTAAGAGAATGGACTGTGAAAATGCCACATCCTTCTTTAACACCCACACTCACAACTCTAGAGTTGCTTACAATTCTAACATGGAAACACTGGATTAGAGATGAAATTCAAACCTCAGTTCTTTTACATGCCCAAAGTTTGCAAAAAGAACTTGCCCAGATTAATAACTGCTATCATTTCCTTTCAAAAATCACAGGCCTTGTGAATTATAGATCCAACTCTGTACACCCCTACTGCCACATAGAAGAAAAGAGAAGGAATGTCTTTTCCCTTTTATTGTCCCACTTCTCTTTTTTTAACTTAAAAAAAAAGATAAATATGGTTTTCAAAGTCATAGATCTTGGCATTACCTATACTTTGTGCAGGAAATCAGAGGAAAATTGAAGATAATTATTTCTCCAGTGTGCTCTCTCTCTCTACACACACACACACATGCAATACATACATATATATGCATGTATACATACATATATGTACATGTACGTATACACATATGCATATATGTATACATACACACACATATTCTACATGCATATGCACATAGATACATATGTGTAGGTATATACATGCATGCATGTGTGTGTGTATACATACATATTCCACATACATATATATATACACACACACACAAAAGAAAACTACTCAGCCATAAAAAAAGAATGCAATTTTGTCATTTGCAACAGCATGGATGGACCTTGAGGGTATCATGTTTAGCAAAATAAGTTAGAGAAAGACAATAATTGTACAACATCACACATATTATACAACATTTTCACATTATATGTGAAATCTAAAACTAAAGGAATGAACACAACAAAAACAGACTCACAGATATAGAGAACAAACTAGTGGTTATCTGCAGAGGATTAATAGGCACAAATTACTATGCATAAGCAAGTAATCTATAAGGATATATGGTATAGCACAGGGAAAGATGGCTATTATTTCATAAATAATTTTAAATGTGATATATAAAATATTGAATTATTAAGTTGTGTACTTGGAACTAATGTAATATTGTAAATAAACTCTACCTGAATTAAAAAAAAAGACTCTAAGAGGGACTTCTCTGGTGGTCCATTGATTAGGACTTCACCTTTCAATTCAGGGGGGTGTGGATTCAATCCCTGGTGGGGCAGCTAAGATTCCACATGCCTCATGGCCTAAAAAACCAAAACATAAAACAGAAGCAAGGTTGTAACAATTCAATAAAAGGTTTTTAAATGGTCCACATGAAAAGAAGAAAAAAAAACTTAAAATGCTAAAGTTAATTTAGAAAAGACTGAAGAATGAAGCCTGATTGCAAGATAAAAGGACACCAGAGTTACTGAAGTAAGAGGCAGCAGTCTTACCGTGAGGAGAGGGAGACACAGCTTTTGGGGGGCCATGAGCATCTTTTGGCAGTCTGGGGAAGCCAATATAACCTTTCTTAGAACAATGTTTATAAACATGTAGAACAAAACCCATAGGAGTAAGATGAGACCCAATTACCTGAAAATACAGTCTTCACTATGAACCACTGATTAGTGGTCCCTGGAGTCTAGGTAAATACTCCTACCTGGAGTTCAAGGCCAAATTATGAGATAACTTCCAATCTAAGGAATGAAAAGTTGGTGGTAAAGAATGAAACAGTTTAGGACTGGGAGGTCACTGCGGTTACCCACTGCAACCTATTTTAAAAGGAAGCCATTCAGTGGGAAGACAGCAGCTGGTGGTTTAAGCCAGAGCTAAGACTGAACAAAATGAAGACTCTGAATTAAAGCTAAGGACCCCAGAAGTGGGCTGTATTAGATTGGGACATTCCACCTCCTCCCTCTCTGAGAGATGCTATCTTTCCTCATCAGAGGGTTGTTCTACTTTAGAATTTAGAACTTGCGTCTTCTGTGATTAGAGTTAACCATGTGTGTGACTTTATTCATTTACCCTTCTCCCTTGCTCCAGAAGTTCAGTCTTTCGGTGAGATGTTTAATGAGCAGTTCAGAAAATTGCTTTTTGACATCGATTACCTGCTTCTGAGGAACACAGCCTCATTTAGACTCTGGATTTGAAAGAAATTCAAATGCTATAAGTCCATGCATATACACCGAAGACAACCATGGGGATCTCACTGTTTGGATCTGCAACAGAGCACGTAATGAACTCCGAGACTTGCCTCTGCAGTGCCTAACTCAGTCTCATTGCAGAGTGCTCCAGGACTCAGACAAACAGTGTTAGTTTCTGGGGGTATCTGGGAGGCAAGTTTGTTTCCTCTGGGGAGCCACAACTGATTCTGTCTTTGAGGAAACTTGAGTTACCAAGACTTTAAAACTGGCTCCTAGGGGACAGGGTTAGGGCTTCTGGACAACAATATTGAGAATGAACAGCCAGCACTAAATGGGGACTTGAAAGGGGTGAGAATCTATCTCCTTGAGTCACTGCAGCTCATGAAGTGTGCAGCCACACTCGATTAGAACAAACCGTAATCAAGAAAGAGACCTGCTCAAAATACCAGAGCCTGAGCACTCCAGGAGCTTTCCTGGAGGCTGAGACGGTGAAGAGTCTGCCTGCAATGCAGCACCGCCTTGTTCAAAGCACATTCAACTATTACTCCTAGCTCATGCAGTGTATAAACTGTGACCACTACTATCAACTGTTCCTTATCTAGGTATAAACTGCTAATTGCAGTTAATTGTGGCTTCATATGGATATTACAGATCTTTCTCTTTTTAAATTTTATTATTGTTATTATTATCATTATTTGGTGAGAAAGTAAAAGTTGCTCAGTCGTGTCTCTTTGCAACGCCATGGACTGTGTAGCCCACCAGGCTCCTCTGTCCATGGAATTCTCCAGGCAAGAATACTGGCGTGGGTAACCATTCCCTTCTCCAGGGGATCTTCCCGACCCAGGGATTGAATCCAGCTTTCCTGCATTATAGGCAGATTCTTTATTGTCTGAGCCACCAGGGAAGCCCATTGTTATCACCCTCATTATTTGGTGGGAATGACATGTTAAAGGCATGCACCAAGATGCAAACAATATTTCAAAAACACTAGCATCTTTCCTAATATATTTCTAAGGAGAGTAAACGCCAATAAGCTACCTACTCCCTGCTGAGATGACAGTCTTAACTGTCCTTGTTCGATTCCTGGAGATAATATTAGAAAGCACATAGAGTACGTTCAATTTGGCAACCCACAACTAGAACAGGAAATTTATTGAGAAATCAATCAGCCAAATTCCAAATGGATAGTCAGCAAGCTAAAGGAAAGGTATAAAACTTAGACTATGGTGACAGCAAAATAGGTCCTAGTCTTTTCAACTATATCTGCGAAAAGAGGTGCTGAAGTGTCTGTGGAAAATCGAATGTATGTTTACTGTCTATTTGAAAAAAATGGTATATGGAACAAAAATCTCCTAACAGCCCATGAGTGCACAGATTAGATGCTTGCTCTCACTCTGGTGTTAAAATGTAGCGATTACATTCCTTCATTCAGGTTATGCTGCTATATTCCAAGGACTACTATGTACTGAGTCACCCAAGGCATGGATCTTCCTTAGCCTTTGAATGATTTCAGAAACTTCGTAGGAAAAAAATCACATTAATGAAGATGAGCTTTATCTTGAAAGATGAAAAGAGACAGGTTTCTGTACAAATTGTGACCTATTAATGGCTAATTCAGAATTTATCTCTGCAGAGCCATTTCCTGACTTGCCCCCTCCAACAACAACAAAAAAAAGGTAAGAAAGAAATTAGACAGTGATTCAGCTTGTGATTTAATATTCAAGAACCTAACAAATACACTTGGTGAAAATCCAGCCTTATTTCACCCTCCTGACTCTGATAAAGTGTTCCTGGTTCAAACAGATGACTCTGACATTAGGCTGGAGGCACTGCTGTCTCTGATAATGAAAGAAGAGAAAGAACCCATAATGTGTACATTCAAGAAACTTTTAAAAGGCAAAACTCTGTAACTTTCTATTTCAAGGAAAGCCTTGGTCTTCTACAAAGCTGACCTATTCAGTAGGCTTGTTGAAATTTTATTCTTGAATAAAATTCAAAAGGAAGAAAGGCAACACTTGTATTTAAGCAATATTTTGTTGGAGAGTTTAAACAGAATTATAATAATGTTGGTGAGATACAAGTGTTTAACACAGTATAATGAATACAATCGATTTACAAAGTAAGCAAATGATCAAATATTATGCAAGGAAATATATATGACTTTAAAAGAGTCCCTAAACTCTAAGGACTTTTTTTAACATAATGTCATATATATAGACACTTAGTTGGTTTTCAAACTGGAGAAGACATTTATTGACACACAAACATCTAAATTTTAAGTTTTGCTATTTTGCTTTCTATTTTGTCATTTTGGATCTCTTCATTTACCTCTAAAATGTGCTTTTCTGTGTCTCCAGAACATTTTTATAATATATTGCTTTTATTAGCTTTCAGTGTTTGTAATAATTGTCTTGTATTTTTAAGTTTTAAACATTCCCTTTATAATCTGTTTTGATTATTCATCAGCCCTTCTCTCATAGCCCATTCCCCTTGAATAGGTCAGCTGAAAAGTTTACACATACTAATTCTTTTGTTCAATCAGCCACACTCTAATTCCAACAGTGGGAGAAATATATGGAGATCATGGATCCCCAAACACTATCCATTGAAGCCATTCTTAGTAATTGACTTAATGAAGGTGTTTTGCAATATTTGTGATAAATATCAATTTTATATACTCTGCCACTTTACAAATCAAAAGAAATGAATCCATTATACATGATTTTGAAGGTAGGGAAATTTCTGATGGAATTTAAAATTATTAAGGAATCTCAAGGGCATTAAGCCTGAAAATAAAACCATTAGATCTTCTAAACGAATGGAGTCAATATTGGGAGATCACATACATGTAGAGATTGTCCTTTCCCCACAGCCCCTGAAATTGGAAACACACCACCAAGAGGAAGTAATAACACTGCAGTCAAATATTCAAAGTCTAATTTTTACTCACATTGATTATTTTTAACATTTTGAAGTATCATTTTTGTACCTCCATCTGAAAGTAATTATAAGACTAGAATTCTGGGGTTATGTTCATTCTGGTATTTTATGAAAACAATATTTTTCCTAGTTATATTAGGAGGGGAGCAAAATGAAAAAATATTATGACAGGGATAACTTTCAAATTAACAGTCTGTATTTCTGTCCTAACTCTCACTAGCTGGAAAACATAAACTTTCACTGTAGGATTATCGGCTGGCAAATACAACATAGAAGGAAACAAAAATTCTCCTTCAGACTTAAATTGAGTTTTTACCTTGCTTCTCTTTTCTCATCTGTGAACTCCGAAAATGAGATATCATCAGTTTAAAAGGGAAAGCCTAAAGTTATTTCTGAGCCCTTAAATCTCTGACTTAATTCATTTCTGAAACAGATCAATGCTCATCAAAATTGTTGGCCCCATCTCACCCAGTCATTCTTGATGATAAAGTAAAAGAGGTGATACACATGGTTAGTCATCCCTTAAAAGAGAGAAACATGTTATCTTAATAGCATTCATTCCAAATCTACAGTGTATGTCATGGTTGTTTGGCCAGAAATGTTCTATATCTGTGCTTCTAATATCACTCAGAAAGCTGTCCATAAAATATGGTGTTTGAACTCTATCACAAGAGACTTTGAGTACTCCTGGATGTTATATTGGCATCTTTTTTTCAACTTTATTAAGGAGAGTGTTTGTGATGACTAGGGGCTTGCATAAAATGAAAAATTCACTATTCTATTTGTCAACCCAAAGTTTGGTCCTGTGGTTTCTGAACTTCCTTCAATTCAAATATATGTTAGCTCTCTTAACAGAACTGCATAGCCAGTGAATTATTTTTCTCATTCATTCCACAAACAACTTCAATCTATCTACATGGTGGATGGATAAGAACTATTACTGATGAGGAACACAACATTCTAGAAGTTAAATGCAGTAAGATGTCTACAAAAAAAAAAAAAAAGAAGGAGTATATGTTAAGTAGGGCACTAAATGAAGAATGGTGAGTCCATTTCAGTGAAATCCACTCTCTTCTAAAATGTTAAGGTTCACAAAAAGTCAACCATTCGATAATAACATTTTTAGGAATTATATTTAATATTAGTTCTATGTATACTAAAAACACTGGAGAAATCATGAGTAAGGTTATACCAATAAAGTGGATGCTGATACAACACCAAGTATTCTTTGTGTATTAACACTGACAATCTACTAAAGATCTAGTTTTCAAATCAAATTTGGGAAAAATATTGATAATGCACTGAAGAGCCTTAAAGAAGCATTGCAGACTTCTTTTACCTCTGGGCAAATGATTCATTCTTCTTAAGCTATTTGGGCTAGCATCTATTATTACTTTCTAGGTACTGTTGATACTAGAATTATTTGAGTCTCTCCATGGCTCCAACAAACACTCCTTAAGCAAATGATGGCATTCATTGGGACTGAAAAGCATTTGTACATCAAAGTCAAATGTCAATCTTGGGAATAGTTCCTCCTTTCACAAAAGAATCTAGTTCTAACATTAACTATTGGGAGGAAATGGAAACTTATTCTTGACATAAAACTCAAAAAAAAATTACTAGTGGATTTCAAAATACATTGCCCAATTCCTTCATCAGCAGCTCATCTAGACAGTATTAGTAAAGCAGAAAAGATGAGTTCTCAGATAAGGCTAGATTATAGAAGAGAGTCTAAATTAAACTTGCTTTATTACTGAAATAAGTCATTTAAAAATTATCTTGTCATATAAATTTAGTTTAGTTTTTCTTCATTTACAACATAAATTATCATATTTTAATCTTCAAATATTGAACATAGAGTCAATGTCAAGGCAAAACTATGCTTAAAACACTACATTTTTTTCTTAATCTTTAGCTATTAAACTTGTCTCAAATAAATAACTCTTCTAGCATGTTAATACATAACTAAGAAAGTATGTGTAGTTCCTGAAGTAATGCACAAGTTAAAGGAACTGCTATATGCTAAAGATACCGTTTATGCTCATGTGAGAATGTTAATTTCAATAACAACGACAACAGCAACAAAGAAACACTTACAGAAATGTTATACAAGCTGTTAAATGCAAAATAAAGGAGTCCTTGAAGGCCACTTAGTGTTGGGATGAAAAACAAAGCATTGGACAACACAGTTCATGCTAAAATCCCTAGATGCCATTATGTTTTAAAATAATAGGAACAGCATTCTTAAAGAAATCTCCATGGGATGACTCCCCCAACTTGCTTAATGAAGCATGTGTGTTACTACATGTTCCTTGTAATAAAATAGTTCAACGAATCTCAAAAGTATTGAAACAATGACTTTCATAGTATCCTGCACACCAGTAATCTACATTTGTGTGCATGTGTGCTCAGTCATGTCTGACTCTCTTCGACCCCATGGACGGTAGCCCACCAGACTCCTCTGTCCATGGAATTCTCTAGGCAAGAACACTGGAGTGGGTGGCCATGCCCTCCTCCAGGGGATCTTCCTGACCCAGAGATCAAACCGAAGTTTCCTGCACTGCAGACTCTCTACTGTCTGAGCCACCAGGGAGCACGATCCCATTAAAATAATGTTTTGATTTAATGACTTAATGTGACTCAAATGGATTCTAGTTGCTCATTATTTTCTATTTTAGGTCTTTACATAATATTGTTTCATAAAATTTTCTATATTATAATGTCTTCAATATTAACAATCTATTTGATATCCTTTGATCTTCAAAAGCACCAAAACCTGTGTACCAAGAATCCAGGATTCATATGTTTTCATTAATCAAAACATCTTAATTAATAAATATTTATCAGATATGAATTCTTGGTTTCAAAAAAACCAAAATTTAATTAGCATACTCAATTGAGCATAAATCATTGGCCTTGATGATTCAGAATCTGATTACTTTGTCTTAAATAATTGCCTTAATATTGCCATAGTTAACAGCAACACTATGATATAATAGTTAGGCCAACTGCAAACAGTTCTAGTTGATTTTGTTGATATAAATTTCTAGGCCCAAGATAGAACTACTTCTGCCTAGGATGACACAACAGCAAAGCAAAACTTACGTTAACTCTGATGTCTCTGTAAATGCTCTGCTTGACCAGAAATGAAGTACACCCAGTCAGCCAGCTGCCAAATGCTAAGCCAACTCTGGGTCTTCTCACTCTAAACAAGGTTGACTCTGGCCACAGTCAATCAGATACTTTCTATTTTTCTCTTCTTTGTTCTTTATTCTTTATCCTATAAAAGTTTCCTATCTCCCACCTCATTTTGCAGTTCTCTGCTTCATGTGGTATTAAATAAAGTGTGTATTAACCAACTAAATTGTCTGCTTTAATCATTTTGAACAATAAAAATTAATAGATGAATGAAAGTTTTCAATAAAACTACTTCTCCCATATTTTAACCCAATATAATTGTTTTCATGCTATAATCTCTCACACAAAAACTTTTCAGATAAGGAAAACACTTAACTTTAGCCTTGAAAGCATACAATTCACCAAGGTACAGAACTGACCAACACATAGATTTGGTTTCAGATAATAAAGTTATTTGACTTCCCAGATTTATTTCTACATTCCCACAATAAGTGCCATGAAAGTAAATAGATAATAAATTATTTCCAATTTTATTACCACAAAATCATTCTTCTATAAATCAGCTCGCTCTGAGGCAAAGCTGTGCTGTATTTGGATCTGATACTATTTTTTAGGCAACAGAATAAAAATTTAATTCCAAAAGTAGGAAAATACCTCTAAAATTAATTGAGCACAATGCAATGACTTTTTAAAATTAAAAGCGTGATGCTATTATTTGGGAACTGATTTTTTTTTTACTTTATTTTACTTTACAATACTGTATTGGTTTTGCCATACATCAACATGAATCTGCCACAGGTGTACATGTGTTCCCAATCCTGAACCCCCCTTGCACCTCCCTCCCCATACCATCTCTCTGGGTCATCCCAGTGCACCAGCCTATTATTTGGGAACTGATATTTTAAATATCTCACAATATTTGATTAAAAGGTTCACCCATCAGTGGTATTTAAGATTACATGAAGTTCCCTAGGGTGTGCCTTCCTGAAGCTCCCTGAAGTTGGGGCTTTCTTTCTATGTAACCTTCTTCTCATTTGAAAAAAACACAGTACTACTGAAGTTTGGCTTCCCAAGTGGCACAGTGGTAATAAATCTGCCTGCCAATTTAGGAAACATGGGTTCTATCCCTAGGTCAGGAAGATTCTCCTAGAGTTGGAAATGGTAACTCACTCCAGTATTCTTGCCTGGAAAATCCCAAGGGCAGTGGAGCCTGGCAGGCTACAGTCCACGGGGTCACAAAGAGTTGACACAACGGAGTGACTAAGCACACACCGAAGTCTGTTTTGTTGCACGCCTGAATAAAATTATATCCCACTGGCCATTCCATTTTAAAACTTACTCACCTAAACATTAACTAGCTGGGTAACTAATTAAAACAATTGCAGTAAATAACTTGTTAAAGCCACAGCATGTTTTCAGAATTATCTAAGTCAATCACAGTCTGTTAAGAATCTTGATGGTACTTGACAAATGTCACCATATATATTACAAGTATTCATACTATTTTACTGTATTCTGTTTTTAACATCTAGGGAAACTGAGTCACAGGGATTCAAGGGCTTATAAAAGATCAGAGATGAGACATTAATTCCAACACTAAAATTAAAGGCTTTCCAGATTCTACTCGTGAGTCTAACCTACCATACCATAAATTTCTCTTTTAAAAATCATTAAATTACCCTTTAGCTCAAGTGACAGAATAGTTCATTTCAGATACAAGGGTCTTTGGTTCAAGTGCCAAAATGGAAGGATTTGTCATAAAACCACAAAAAGAAGTTTGATTAAAGAACCTTTAATGAAGATCTGACATTTAATCTGCTCTTTTATTGGATAAGATCTTTATATATTCTCTCCTTATGAATTCGTTTCATATTCACTTGAATGGTACTTGATCATAGGCATATGACTGTATGATGGTACTAAAAGAAGATAATTAAGCAATATGTTCTGCCAAGGACCTCACCACCCTATAACATCCATCATCCCACTTGGATAGTTAATAACTTGAGTAATGTTGCCAAGACATCGTAATGAGAATGTTTCATATCCTGCAGATTCTTTGTCAATTGGACCTGCTCTAAGGTCAAATGCTGGCAGCTTTATAATAAAACTTTTATATGTTTTCGGTGCCCCTTCTGAGGGATTTCCCCCTGACACAAGTAGAGAAAAATGCCAACAAGACTTAGATGGTCATTAGGTTTTTAAAGACACTTTCTCAGATGCCAATTACCTCTGAACACTCTACCATCATGCATTGACAAAAAATAATATTGTATTAGCTTGTACAACGTATCAAAGACAGTTGCATTATCTAGTAACATAGATATAGATATGCTGAAATAATATACTAAGCAATACAGCCATACTTGAAATGTCAATTTTAAAATAAATAGACCCATGAAACTTACAGTTGAAGATCTAGCAGTATTTTTTTTTCTTTTTTCTTTTCCCTTGTGAAGTTTCCAGTTGACTAGAAAGTTGTAAAAAGTCAAAGAGATATCCAAAATTGAAATTCTACTCTAGACTATGTTAAACTCTCACCCAAAGCTTCATCTCAACAACAAAAACACATTAAAAATAAAGAGAAGTCAAAAGAGTAACAGTAAAAATGTGATCTTCTGAATCTAAGTCAATAGCAGAAATGTGTACATGCATGTGTGTGTGTGTGCGTGTGTGTGGCTTTTATTCACATAAAGGTAACAGTAAGAGTCTGTAGCAGAAAAACACTTACTGCCACGCCCAAAAAGAAAATGCATTTCCACATCAACAGTACTTTTCAGTGACTAACCAAAACTAAAGTAAAACAAGTTAATCTACACTTGTGGCCTTAAATTGGTTGATATAGAGAGGAATCTGAGCCTTTTGTGAACCCTTTGGAAGACAGAAAAGACTAAACTGTACCTTGAGGTTCAGGGAACCCATGGATAGATTTTTGCCCTCAAAGAAGTTCATAGAAAATGTTTTTCCACTGACTCTTAAGGGAATATGATTTACTTTATCAAGACTTTCAATGTTATTTTCAACTCTTAAAGTCTCAGGGGACTGAAATCAAAATATTAGATCAGATAAAGATATCTGGGAAAAAGGCTTAAACTATATTGCATTTCTTTGGTGAGAAAATAAATCAGTAAAAACATAAACTAATAAAGGATTTTTCTCCAAAGACCTTAACAGAATAATGGCACATGAGCATATAAACGATGCTCCACATTAATGTCATTAGGGAAATGCAAATTCAAACAACAACAAGATACTATTATACAACTACTGTGTGTGCTAAGCCACTTCAGTTGTGTCCAACTCTTTGCAACCCCATGGACTGTAACCAGCCAGGCTCCTGCCCATGGGATTCTCTAGGCAAGAATACTGGAGTGGGTTGCCATTTCCTTCCTCAGGGATCAAACCCATATCTCTTTACTTGTCATTGTTAGGTGGGTTCTTTACCACTAGCACCACCTGGGAGGCCCTACTGTGGGTGGGTGGCTGTTGCTCTGTTGTATCCAACTCTTTGCAAACCTATGGACTGTAGCCTGCCAGGCTTAGTCTTACCCTAAGTCAATACTTACAAAACTAAATGTACTCTCACCATGTGATCCAGGGGTCATGCTCCTTGGTATTTACCCTAAGGAACTAAAAACTCATGTCTACCCACAAACCTGCACATGTATGCTTATAGCAGCTTTATTCATAATTGCCAAAACTTAGAAGGAAGATGTCCTTCAGTAGATGAACAGATAAACTGTGGTATATCCAGACAGTGGAATAGTACACAACACTAAAAAGAAATAAACTATTAAGCCATAAAAAAAAAAATCCTATGTACACAGGATTATCCAGGCAAGCATAATGGAATGGGTTACCATTCCCTTCTCCAAGGGATCTTCCCAACCCAAGGATAGAACCCAGGTCTTCTGCATTGCAGACAGATTCTTTACTACCTGAGCCACAAGGGAAGCCCTACTAGAAAAGGCAAAATCTAAAACACTGACAACAACAAAAGCTAGTGAGAAAGTGGAATGATGGAACTGTCATACATTACAAGTGGGAATGCAAGATGACACAACCACTTTGGAAGACAGTTTGGAGAAACTGTGGTATATCCAGACAGTGGAATAGTATGCAACACTAAAAAGAAATAAACAATTAAGCCATAAAAAAAAAAATCATGGAAGAATCTTAAATGTGTATCACCAAGTGAAAGAAGCCAATCTGGAAGGTTATATACCATATGATTCCAACTATATGACATTCTAGAAAAGGCAAAACTATGAAGAGAGTAAAAAGATTAGTGAGATGGGAGGGTGGAAAGATGAATAGTGTATAGAGGGCTTTAAGGCAGTGAAAATACTCCATGTGATGTTATCATGATGAATATATATCCTTACACTTTTATCCAAAACATCAAAAGTGAACCATAAATTTACAGACTTTGCATGATTTTGATGTGCTAATGTAGATTCATCCTTGGCAAAAAAAAAGAAAAAAGTACCATTCTAGTAAGTGATGATAATGGTGGAGGCTATGCATGTTTAGGGCCAGTGACTAACTGGGAAATCTCTGAATTTCTTTTTCAGATTTATTGTAAACCTAAAATATTTTAAAAACAATAAGTCTTTTTAAAAGTCAAAGTAGTTATCCACAGTATTTTCTTTCTGAGCTTAGTTTTATTCATGTCATGGATCATTTTTTCTCTTCAGTTTAAGAGGGAGATTTAAGGAGTTTCTCTTTGTTCTAAAGATTTCACATGTCTAGAAAGGAATGGAATCGAGCTGGGTCTCTGGGTCTCTGCTTAGATGCCTCACAGCACACACCACAGTGGGTGGCGACTGTTCTCACTTCTCATCCTCCCAGTTCTCATCCACCCAGTGGACTCCATGTTCCATAAAGACCTTGGCTTCTCATGACAAACCCCAACTTCCAAGCACAGCACTTGATCAATAGCACAATGATCAATAATATGTGCTGAATGAATGTCAGTGAACAGAAATGAAAAATGTCTCAAGTCAGTCTCTGAAATTATAAATATATGAAAATGGGTGGAATTGTTTGAAAGCAAAACTATTAAAGAAACTAGAATTACTGTTGATAGAAAAAAGCCAATCTTTCTAAACACTAGGTAGAACTTTTCACTTTAATTCAGCAATCAACACTTTACATGATTTTGAATTTTTACAAATTCCCAGAAGCTTGGAAAGACACCTCTTTCAATAGAGGCAAGTATTTTCCTATGAAACATATCATGTTTTGACATTTGTACTTTTTATGAAACATATATTAGTGTTTCTGTTTATTGATTTGATCTCAATACCTCCAAATAGTAAATGAAATATTTTTCCCACATTTAAATTAATATTTTGACCCTTTGTGGATGGGCTTGTATTGGATACTCAATTTCTTAGCTTTTACATAATTTTTTTGTTTTATGTTCCAGAAATTTAGCCCACTTTCAATTTCTTTTCTTTTCAAATATTTTTTAAGATGATACCAGATTCAATGTACAGAGAAAAAATGCAAACTTGGATTCAGAAATTGTTTTTGAGTACCTGAGTTTCTTCTTCCTTTATTTTAACTAAGAAATAAATAAAAATCCTCCACTTAAATGCTCTGACATGATTGATTCTGTCAGTTAACTCTATCGTGAAATAAAGTCACCTTTAGAAAATGACAGAAAATAAAATAAATGGTGGGGATGTTTATTCTCTAATATTTTTATCAGACCCCAAAGGAATAAGGAGGAAAACAATCTGTGCTTCCCTTCCCCTAAAGCAACAGCTGTTTCTCAACAAAAGGAAAGGCTGCTGCTCTTGAATACCTAAACCACCTTAAAATTCTTTCCTGTTCCCATTTTGCTTTTGCTCTGTACTCTAACATTTATAAACTTTCCATATGGTAAAGCAGATGAGGATCCCTTTGTTATATCTTGTAAATACCAAATGAAATATCATAAGTGATAAAACGTTACAGTTGTCTAATTTGTAACGCCGCAAATGTTTCCCATGGTCTCTCAACTGTAGCCTCATATGTGTAGTTGAAAAACCATCCTTCTTCCTGTTGAACTGGAATAATTTACAGTTTCTTTCCGGAATTTCAACCCTCAATTTAAGCAGTGCAATCAAAGCATCGTGTCAGTGGGAAAAAAGGAATATTTAACTTGAAAAACACTGAATGTTTTCTTTATCAGGTGACTGGATACAAAATAAACCAACATTAAGGAGAAACACTACAAACAAACTAGTGGAGGTGATGGAATCCCAGTTGAGTTATTTCAGATCCTGAAAGATGATGCTGTGAAAGGGCTGCACTCAATATGCCAGCAAATTTGGAAAACTCAGCAGTGGCCACAGGACTGGAAAAGGTCAGTTTTCATTCCAATCCCAAAGAAAGGCAATGCCAAAGAATGCTCAAACTACCACACAACTGCACTCATCTCACATGCTAGTAAAGTAATGCTCAAAATTCTCCAATCCAGGCTTCAGCAATACATGAACCATGAACTCCCAGATGTTCAAGCTGGTTTTAGAAAAGGCAGAGGAACCAGAGATCAAATTGCCAACATCTGCTGGATCATGGAAAAAGCAAGAGAGTTCCAGAAAAATATCTATTTCTGCTTTATTGACTATGCCAAAGCCTTTGACTGTGTGGATCACCACAAACTGTGGAAAATTCTGAGAGAGATGGGAATACCAGACCACCTGACCTGCCTCTTGAGAAACCTATATGCAGGTCAGGAAGCAACAGTTAGAACTGGACATGGAACAACAGACTGGTTCCAAATAGGAAAAGGGGTATGTCAAGGCTATATCTTGAAACCCTGCTTATTTAACTTATATGCAGAGTACTTCATGAGAAACGCTGGGCTAGATGAAGCACAAGCTGGAATCAAGATTGCTGGGAGAAATATAAGAATTGATGCTTTTGAACTGTAGTGTTGGAGAAGACTCTTGAGAGTCCCTTGGACTGCAAGGAGATCCAACCAGTCCATTCTGAAGATTAACCCTGGGATTTCTTTGGAAGGAATGATGCTAAAGCTGAAACTCCAGTACTTTGGCCACCTCATGCGAAGAGTTGACTCACTGGAAAAGACTCTGCTGCTGGGAGGGATTGGGGGCAGGAGGAGAAGGGGATGACCGAGGATGGCTGGATGGCATCATGGACTCGATGGACGTGAGTCTGAGTGAACTCCGGGAGATGGTGATGGACAGGGAGGCCTGGCGTGCTGCGATTCATGGGGTTGCAAAGAGTCAGACACGACTGAGTGACTGAACTGAAGTGAACTGAGGGAGAAATTTTGGGACTTTGCAGGTAGCTCAGTGGTAGAGAATTCACCTGTCAATGCAGAAGACACTGGTTCAATCCCTGGGTTTGAAAGATCCCCTAGAGAAAAGAACAACTACTCACTCCAGTATTCTTGCCTGGAGAATTTCATGGACAGAAGAGCCTTGTGGCATACAGTCCACGGGGTAGCAAAGAGGCAGACGTGACTGAGCGATTGAACACAACTATATGGACAGGGTAGGAGCATGGCCCTGTGATAAACACACATAGTTCATTAGGGGAACTCTACAACTCACACTGAATCAAATAAAGTGGAATTGTTATATTCTCACAGAGTAAAATCCATTGGTCAATAACTCTGATGACCATTTTCTGGGTACTACACACAAATATACGTACTGAAATAGTTACCTTGAAGAAAGTTTTGAGACCATCCACAGATCTGAGAGATTTGCCATCAAATTACAAACTATTGTATAAAGTAGAACAAAAGGGCCCATGCCCCTTTCTAGTTTTATTTTTTAACTATTGTCCCTATGATCATCAGGGGCTTCTCCGGTGGCTCGGGTAAAGAATCATGCAATGCAGAAGACCCTGGGTTGATCCCTGGGTCGGGAAGATCCCCTGGAGAAGGGAATGGCTACTCACTCCAGTATTCCTGCCTGGAGAATTCTATGGATAGAGGAGTCTGGTGGACTACAGTCCATGGGGTCACAAAGAGTCAGACACGACTGAGTGACTAACACATACTAATGAGCAGTGAGTTTTCTTATCCAAGCAAAGTGGAAAATTGAAATGGTTCAGATGGAAACAGACATTTTGCTTAAATTATCTGGAAAAACATCTTATAATTGCCATGCTATGATCATGTAGACTTTGTCTCTATGTTCTAAAGGCTTTTGGATCATTTCAATTATTTTAATCCCTCGTAATACAAATTATCAGTTCTCTTTTAGAAATTACAAAACTGGTACACTTGTTCTTTCATTTAGCACATATTTTTAAAGGTATAGACTTTACTAAACATGGAGAATTAAATTCAGTTCCCACCCAAAAGACAAACATAACAGATTTTATCATAAAACATGTAAACAGTAGCACATTCTGTGGCTATACTAATGCTATAGATCTATAGTTTGATAATTATTCTAATACTAACAAAGATCTGTGGGCACATGGAAGCCTAGAGAGGCGAGTCTGTGCCACAGTCAGATGAGAGAACAGTGCTAGTCATTCACAAATTTTACCAGTGCTGTGTGTAAGTTAGAGAAATGGTGATCACTTTAGAAATTCATTCATTTTCAGTGGACACAGGCCATCCCCTGGTGAAATGGGCTCTAGTCAAATGCCCGTAAAGATTGGATCAGAGCTACAGCGGCTCCCTACTGAGCATGGTCAAAACCTACTCAACAGGCCAAAACATACAACACTTCAAAATGCAACCCACTATCTCCACAACTGTGCCACTATTCACCTGAACAAACCCTCTGGACCAGAACAGCCTGGTATTTTCTCTAGAACGTGCTGTGCTCGTTCCTCCACATGCCCCTTCGGCAGGAGATTTTTGCATAGAAAAAAGAAAAGACTACTCAGAAACAACTTGGCTGAACTTCTGGCTCTCTCAGACTTTCCATTACTGGCGATGCCTCATCCCTCAGTGTCGGGTTTAAGTCCTGCATGCTTGGTCAAGCCTGTCCAGCCTCCACAGTCCTCACTGTTGTGTCTCCTCCACTGTGTGGCACCTGTCTGCTTCATTCATTTGGAATGCAACATGTGCCACGGCCTTCCATCTGTGTATGTGTGTGTGTGATGTGTACCATAACATGTGCAGGAAGTTATTAAACACACATTTATATTATATATATATGTTTATATGTATATATTTATATATGTATGAGTGCATGCTAAGTCACCTCAGTCTTGTCTGACTCTTTGTGACCCATGGATTGTAGCCCACCAGGCTCCTCTGTCCGTGGGATTCTCCAGGCAAGAACACTGGAGTGGGTTGCCACGCCCTCTTCCAAGGGATCTTTCACACCCAGCAATTGAACCCAGATCTCTTATGTCTCCTGCATTGGCAGGCTGATTCTTTACCACTAGGACCACCTGAGAAGCCTTATATATGCATACTTACAATTATTATTGTGCATTAATATGCTGTTAAATGTATTAATATTTTATATAATTTCATTATACATTGTTTATAATTAATATATGATGTATATCATAAAAATACAATATAGTTATAATAAAATTAACACATTGAGATTGATGAATATATATTTTATATGATACATGTGTATTTATATTTGTATATAGTATATTAGATATATACATTGTATGCTGCTGCTGCTGCTGCTAAGTTGCTTCAGTCGTGTCCAACTCTGTGGGACCCCATAGATGGCAGCCCACCAGGCTCCCCCATCCCTGGGATTCTCCAGGCAAGAATACTGGAGTGGGTTGCCATTTCCTTCTCCAATGAATGAAAGAGAAAAGTGAAAGTGAAGTCGCTCAGTTGTGTCTGACTCTTAGTGACCCCATGGACTGCAGCCTACCAGGCTCCTCCGTCCATGGATTTTCCAGGCAAGAGTACTGGAGGGGGGGTGCCATTATCCTCTCCAAAATACATTGTATAGATAGACACAAATATATATATAAGAATATATATTCAAAATGTACATATTCAAGATATTACACATGCCAAGATATTATGTACAAGATTATATTCTTTGTATATGAAAATATAAATAGTGTGGCACAGGGAGCTCAGGCAATGTTCTGTGACAACCTAGAGGGATGGGATGCAGGAGGGTGGGAGGGTGGCTCTAGAGGGAGAGGATATATATATCCTTACAGCTGATTCACACTGTTGTACAGCAGAAACCAATACAACATTGTAAAGCAGTTATCCTCCAATTAAAAATTCAAAGAAAATTAATAGAATATGTCCAAGAATATATAGTCACATACAACAGGTATATAATCTTTTCTCTTCTGCCAGGTCATAAACTTCATGTCCTGATACTCCTTTTGTACAACAAGTACATTTTTCTTGAAAGATGGTTAGCAGCAGCATAAGGAATAAAAGGAGGGCACAAGGAAACCACACCTGGGGCTGCTGACAGCTGCATGATAGTATTTAAACAATTTCCCACCTCCTGCCTGCTTGGCCCCTGGTTTTTCTGATCCGGGATTCCAGGAGAAGGCTGTCAGATTACCTGAGGATGTTCCCACCCCCACCCCCCTTTTCTAAAGGGCAAGATGTTAGAAAAGAAAGCAGATATGGAAGCAGCAGGCAACTGACCTCTCCACTACTAATCAGGGTATGGAAAATAGGAAAGGAGCATTTTGAAAGACTGCAAATTGAAGTAGAATGGGATTGTCACAGTGTGAATATTGTTCATACATAAGATGTTTCATTTATTTTTTTTGTTTTCACTATTTCTTTTATTTAAATTTTTGTTGGAGTACAGTTGCTTTACAAAGTTGTGTTCATTTCTGCTGTACAGCAAAGTGAATCAGCTATACATATACAAACATCCCCTCCTTTCTGAATTTTCTTTCCATTTAGTCACCACAGAGCACTGAGTTCCCTGTGCTCTGCAGTAGGTTCTCATTAATTATTTTATTTTTTTTACTTTATTGTACTTTACAATACTGTATTGGTTTTGCCATACATCAACATGAATCCGCCACAGGTGTACATGAGTTCCCAGTCCTGAACCCATACCATCCCTCTGGGTCATCCCAGTGCACCAGCCCCAACCATCCTGTATCCTGCATCAAACCTAGACTGGCGATTCATTTCTTACATGATATTATACATGTTTCAATGCCATTCTCCCTATTCTGAAGGCTGTCTTTTCACCTTGCTTATAGTTTCCTTTGTTGTGCAGAAGCTTTTGATTTTAATTAGATCCCATTTATTTTTGCTTTTATTTCCAGTATTCTGGGAGGTGGGTCATAGAGGATCCCATAAGATGTTTTAAAAAACAATGAGACCGAAGAAAAGTTAACTAAGGGGTTGAACTAAAAATTCTCAGATAAACAATCTTATAATCCATTAAAGAAACTCAGATTAAAGCACATTTTGAAATGCCTATCAAATTACTGAGTGTTTGATTTTTTAATGATAGTGGTCAATATTGACCATGGTGTGGCAGTCATTCTCTGGTAGCAGTGTATCTTGCTAAAACCATTTCATGAAAAACCTTGGTAGCAAATTTCAAGACTGACAATCAGTATAATCTCAAATTCAGTACTCTTCCTTCTAGAAATCTAGTCTAAACAAACTCAGACCGAAACTTATATAAAGGAGGTCTCTACATTTTTTGTAACAGTAAAATTTTAAAACAAACTAAATGTTGAAAACCAGAAAAATTACCAAGTATGGCCCATTGAGTGGTGAATAACTATGTGGCGATGTAAAATGTTAGTCACTTCCCTGGCCTCCTAGTGGTTATGACTGCATGCTTCCAGTGTGGGAGTGTGGGTTTGACTCTGGTCAGGGAACTAAGACCCCCTCACACCACGCAGCACACCCAAAAAAAAAAAAATTTTTTTTTAAGTTAAAACAAACATAACAAAAATGTTAGTTTTGAGAAATATTTATAACATGGAAATTTTCACAGTATCATGTTAAGGTAGAACAGATACAAATATATCTATGTTTTATTCCCATTCTGTTTGAAAATACACAGAACAAAATATCCTAGAGGAAACAGACCAAAATGTTAAAGATAGTAGTACAGTTTTTCCTTCGTGTTTTATATTTTTCAACTTCTTTACAATTGAGGATGTATTAATAATCCAAATAAAGGTCAAGATCCTCTTTAAAATAACAGTTCCAAAGGAATACTAGATCTCTGAAAAGAATAATTTGTAACAGAAGTTTCAAAATAGCTGGTTATTAAAGAGGTCATTTTATAGAAAATGCTTATAAGTAATGTCAAGGGCAGTTCCTGTTGAGAATGGAAGCACTTTCTCTCTAATTTGGGAAATTCAGTGAAAGGAAGACCCCTTCTGACTTCAGAAAACCCACATTAATTTGACCCCTTCATTGTTCCTACCTGCCCTTTATAAAGCAGAAGTGAGAGTGTTGCTAGTAAAAGGCAAAGAGTGTCAAAGCAATCCACCCAGGGCTTTCACTAACAGCAGAAATACGAAAGATCTGTAGGGCAAGTTTAAATAATCTGGTTTGATTATAAGGAAATAGCCTAATGAAGTGTGTGCATAAGATTCATGCTAGAGTGAGATCAAATATGTTACGAATTTACTTAGAAAAAGAACCAGTATGAACTTGTGTGTGTTTGTTTGTTTAAATTTGGTCTTTATATATTTTTAATGTATGATGCAATTGCCACCACTGACTCGTTGTGTGACCTTGGCAAGTCCTTTCATTTCCTTGTGTTTTGATTTCCTCCAAGGCAGTGAAGCCCAATGCTAGTTAAGAACGTGACCTCCAGGGCCAGACAGTCTGCATTGCGGTTCTGCTGCCTGCCAGCTCTTTTACTGCAGAAGAAAAACAACCCTCCCCAGGCCTAAGTTTCTAACTGTAAAATGAAGATAATAATAACTATTTTATCAAGTCAAAAGGAATATATGAGGTAATCCAGGTAAAACACTGACAGCGGACTGTCTAAGTGCTTTGTGTGCTGTGTTCTGAGCCCAGTCACGATGACTCTTTTGCGACCCCATGGACTATAGCCCACTAGTTCCTCTGTCCATGGGATTCTCCAGACAAGAATACTGGAGTGGGTTGCCACGCCCTCCTCCAAGCGATCTTCCCGACCCAGGGATCAAACCCACGTCTCTTACATCTCCTGCACTGGCAGGCAGGTTCTTTACCACTAGCGCCACCAGCCACCTAGGAAGCTTTTCACCTTTAAAATTAAAGGCTTAGGCAAGATCTGCAAGTTCTCTTTCAGTTCTAAAATTTCCAAATTTAAAGAATTCAAATTACTGATTGAAGTTATCATATTTGTATCATTTAATAAGTAATTACATATCTATTTTTAATTTAGAAATGAGGGTATCTGTGTTTCTATTGGTAAAAAGATTAAGCTTAGACTGTAAAAGGATATGCCTTAATACATAAACCAAAAAAGAACCAAGGAACCACTATTTTCTGATGGTAACATAGCCAAACTACAGACAAAGGAAGTTAAAGGAAATAGCCTCACTGATTGACTTCATAAATCTAGTATTTTGAAAATATCATTACCCTAAAACTGGCTTACTAAACAGATCAAAAGATTAGGTCCAATTATGTGAATATTCTCTTTATTGGGCCTTCATACCTCAGAGACATGGTTTCAGTGCCATAAAGCTATCTAACCAGTGAAAACCCATTCCCTGGCTGGCCAATAATATAAGGAACTATTTGACACATACAAGATACCATGTATACCTTTGGCCACAATCACTCTTGTGACATTAAAATATCTTCAACATGTTTAAACTGTTAATCAGATATTTAATTTGACTAAATATTCTTGATAAATTAACACTCCAATTAACTTCTTTCATGCCTTGTTTGAGCTACCCCCAAGCAATAACTATAAGACATGGTGATTGTATTCATGCTCTTTTGCTGAACAAAGCTGCCAAAACTTTACTAGATGTTTAACAAGATTAAAACAGAGTATTTTAAAAGAATTGGAAACAATCAAATATTTACTTTGGCCAAAAAAAAAAAAAAGACTTTTTACCCAAAACATTCATGGAGTTTTAAATTCAAAGCAAGTTATGTCTTTGGTGTCTTAGCTCCCTTCTTTCCCCATTCTCCCCCAGCCCTACCCACCCTCCAGGCCCCAACACAAACACACTTTTAATAACATGACAATAAGAGGAGGCAGAAAACAAAAATGAAGGTTGAAATATGTCATCTCAATACTAACAATACATGTCAGTCCAGAGAAAGTCACATAGTGGAGACGTACACGGCACTGCTACCTTTCAAATGTGAGACTCCATCATCACGGATGATGAACCTGAAAGATGACGCTTCCCACAGCCAAAGAGAACACCAGGAAGCAATCAGAGTCTCCAGGGAGCACAGTGAGCTTCTTGCCACATTAATCTGTCTTAAAGCCCTTCATTCTCCAAGCACAGAAACGCTTAGTAAAGGACAAGAATGAAAGGGAAGGGTACCAGGATTTGATGGTCCATTCTGTCATCTGGCTCTTCTTTTTGCAATCAGTTCAAAAATGGGATGAGAAACTCTACTTGCTTCTTTTGCATATATCAGTATGAAAAAAGCAGGAAAATAGACACATTTCTCTCCAGGCTCTCAGAAGGGCTGGCAATAACTAGTGTGATCAATTACTCGATGAAAAAGGTATACTTTGTGGCTCAGCATTTCTGAGAACAAAGTCGCAGAAATATTTTCTAAAAGAAATCACAGAGGGGGAGTGTGACTCAATTATAGAGCTCAAAAGATATCACAGCCTCAAAAAATGTTTTTGAGCATCAAAACAAGAGACACAACAGTGTTATTGAAAGCTTCAGAGTATAGTCCTGATTCTGAAAGATGCACGTAATATATAAGCTGTAGTGTGAGATTGGCATGCCTGTATCAGTGATTAAATTAACTATTCCCCAATGGACCACAGCATTCTAAGAATTAAATTGCAAAAGCTCCCGTAAAAGCAAATTGTCTACATTTCTGATACATCATTGTCTTTACCTCTGAAAGAAAGAATGGCTAATTCATAAATTCGTATTAACAGAAATTTCTAGGACTACAAGCTTAGATAGCCACAAACATAGCTTATATCAGTTCAGATCCATTAAAAAAGAGGGTTCTAACCAAAGTTAAATTGGAGGTAATAAAACAGAGTACTCTTCTCAGACTTTTGGACAAGAGAAATTTCTCTCTATTCTGTAACAATAATGAGAAAATGGGAAGACCAAAAAGCCCTTCTGATTCTCATGCTTGAAGTTGACTGTGGATCCTGCAGGCAAACTGTGCTCTGAAAGAAATTACAGCAAGCTAGCAGTTCATCCCAGTTGGAGGTAATAAAACAGAGTACTCTTCTCAGACTTTTGGACAAGAGAAATTTCTCTCTATTCTGTAACAATAATGAGAAAATGGGAAGACCAAAAAGCCCTTCTGATTCTCATGCTTGAAGTTGACTGTGGATCCTGCAGGCAAACTGTGCTCTGAAAGAAATTACAGCAAGCTAGCAGTTCATCCCAGAGAAGTTCATCCCACTCCAGTACTCTTGCCTGGAAAATCCCATGGACAGAGGAGCCTGGTGGGCTGCAGTCCATGGGGTCGCTAAGAGTCAGACACTACTGAGCGACTACACTTTCAATTTTCACTTTCATGCATTGGAGAAGGAAATGGCAACCCACTCCAGTGTTCTTGCCTGAAGAATGCCAGGGATGGGGGAGCCTGGTGGGCTGCCGTCTATGGGGTCACACAGAGTCGGACATGACTGAAGCGACTTAGCAGCAGCAGCAGCAGCGGTTCATCCAAAAATGAAGAAAAATAATGTACTACCTAAGATGATGATATTAAGACCTCAGAAAATATGGTATATTAGCACATATCCCTGGTAGCTCAGATGGTAAAGCTTCTGCCTGCAATGTGGGAGACCCAGGTTCGATCCCTGGGTCAGGAAGATCCCCTAGAGAAGGAAATGGCAATCCACTCCAGCACGCTTGCCTGGAAAATCCCATGGATGGAGGAGACTGATAGGCTACAGTCCATGGGGTTGCAAAGAGTCAGACACGACTGAGCAACTTCACAACAACAACAGCACATATATATAGAATCTAGAAAAAAAGTACTGATGAACCTATTTTTAGAGAAGCAGTAGAGATGCCGAAATAGAGAACAGACTTGCAGACACAGTGAGGGAAGGAAAGAGCGGGACGAATGGAGAAAGTAGCATTGACTTATATACAGAACCTTGTGTAAAACAGATCACTGGTGAGAAGTTGCTACATAACACAGGGAGCTCAGCCTGGCAATGACCTAGAGGGGTGGGATGGGGGTAAAGGAAGGAGGCTCAAAAGGGAGGTGATGTGTGTATGGCTGATTTGAGTTGTTGTATGGCAAAAACCAACACAACATTGTAATTTTCCTCCAATTGAAAAATAAATAAATAAGACCTCAGAAGAAATTCTTTATCCAAAATACGCATAATCAAAAATACAAAAGTAAAAATGACTACGTGGGCTCAAGAGAGAAATCCTGAGGACCAGTTTCAGGAAGACTTTTCTATCACCTAAGCTTATGAATATAAACATAGAGAAAGAAAGAGAATAAAAGAGGAAGAACAAAAATGTACTTAAATAATACAGAGAGAAGAAAAATTAGCCAAGGGAAATGTAAAAGATAGAAGTAAGGTGAGTAACACAGTGCTCTGAAAATAACAGCACTGAAATTTGAGGAGGTTGAAATGGATGTCCAAATACAATGGATACTCTAAAGATGGGAACATTAGAGAATTAAATACAGGAGACAATTTAGAAGTTAACTTCACCCTTTGATTTCATAGTTATGTTGGTTGCCTTTAAAAGTCCCATAAAAATGCCCATGCAACGTGCCCATGAAAATAAATTATAGGTGAAGTCGCTCAGTCGTGTCCGACTCTTTGCGATCCATCCATGGGATTCTCCAGGCAAGAATACTGGAGTGGATTGCCATTTCCTTCTCCAGGGGATCTTCCCAACCCAGGGATTGAACCCAGGTCTCCCGCATTGGAGGCAGATGCTTTAACCTCTGAGCCACCAGGGAAAAGAGAATATGTGACAGTGGACACAGCCGAAAATCTTTATCAGAAGGATATGTGATCATGGTGAACCTGAAGCATCAAGAAAAGTTTGAATTATTCTCTGCTTCAGTTCAGTTCAGTTCAGTCGCTCAGTCATGTCCGACTCTTTGCGACACCATGAATCGCAGCACGCCAGGCCTCCCTGTCCATCACCATCTCTCGGAGGTCACTCAGACTCACGTCCATCGAGTCCGTGATGCCATCCAGCCATCTCATCCTCGGTCGTCCCCTTCTCCTCCTGCCCCCAATCCCTCCCAGCATCAGAGTCTTTTCCAATGAGTCAACTCTTCACATGAGGTGGCCAAAGTACTGGAGCTGTCTCTTATACACATCTAGATGTGTATAAGAGACAGGCTTTATTGCTTATGCCAAAGCATTTGTGTGGATCACAATAAACTGTGGAAAATTCTGAAAGAGATGGAAATACCAGACCATCTGACCTGCCTCCTGAGAAATCTATATACAGGTCAAGAAGAAACAGTTAGAAATGGACATGGAACAACAGACTGGTTCCAAATCTGGAAAGCAGTACGTCAAGGCTGTATATTGTTACTCTGCTTATTTAATTTGTATGCAGAGTACATCATGCAAAATGCTGGGTTGGATGAAGCACAAGCTGGATACTGCTGGGAGAAATATCAGTAACCTCAGTTATGCAGATGACATGAACCTTATGCCAGAAGGTGAAGAAGAACTAAAGAGCCTCTTGATGAAAGTGAAAGAGGAGTGAAAAAGTTGGCTTAAAGCTCAACATTCAGAAAACGAAGATCATGGCATCCGGTCCCATCACTTCATAGCAAATAGATGGGGNACTTGACTTCACATTCCAAGATGTCTGGCTCTAGATTAGTGATCACATCATCATGATTATCTGGGTCGTGAAGATCTTTTTTGTACAGTTCTTCTGTGTATTCTTGCCACCTCTTCTTAATATCTTCTGCTTCTGTTAGGTCCATACCATTTCTGTCCTTTATCGAGCCCATCTTTGCATGAAATGTTCCCTTGGTATCTCTAATTTTCTTGAAGAGATCTCTAGTCTTTCCCATTCTGTTCTTTTCCTCTATTTCTTTGCAATGATCCCTGAAGAAGGCTTTCTTATCTCTTCTTGCTATTCTTTGGAACTCTGCATTCAGATGCTTATATCTTTCCTTTTCTCCTTTGCTTTTCACCTCTCTTCTTTTCACAGCTATTTGTAAGGCCTCCCCAGACAGCCATTTTGCTTTTTTGCATTTCTTTTCCATGGGGATGGTCTTGATCCCTGTCTCCTGTTCAATGTCACAAACCTCATTCCATAGTTCATCAGGCACTCTATCTATCAGATCTAGGCCCTTAAATCTATTTCTCACTTCCACTGTATAATCATAAGGGATTTGATTTAGGTCATACCTGAATGGTCTAGCGGTTTTCCCTACTTTCTTCAGTTTGAGTCTGAATTTGGTAAGGCAGAAAAATGTATCATGTAGTTTTAAAATGTCAATTAAAAATAGTTGGAAAAAAGCATCAATAGTTAAGAGTATTGCAAATAAAAACAGAAATAGGTCATTTGCAAATAGAAAAATAGGTCGTTCATGCATGGTGTTCCTTTTCAGTCACCTAGTTGTATCTGACTCTGCAACCCATGGACCGCAGCACTCCAGCCCTCCCTGTCCCTCACCAACTCCCGGAGCTTGCCCAAGTTCATGATCATTGCATCAGTGATGCTGTCCAGCCAGCTTATCCTCTGACACCTCTTCTCCTTCTGCCCTCTATCTTTCCCAGCATCAAGGGCTTTTCCAGTGAGTCATCTGTGAGCATCAGATGACCAAACTACTGGTGTTTCAGCTTCAGTATCAATTCTTCCAGTGAATATACTGGGTTGATCTCCCTTAACATTGACTAGTTTGATCTCCCTACTGTCCAAGAGACTTTTCAGGAATTTTCTCCAGCACCACAGTTCAAAGGCATCACTTGTTTGGCGTTTGGCCTTCTTTATGGTCCAGCTCTCACAACCACACATGACCACTGTGAAGACCTTGACTATATGCACCTTTGTTGGCAGAGTCTCTGCTTTTCAACACGCTGTCTAGGTTTGTCATCACCCTCCTGCCAAGAAGCAATTATCTTCTGATTTCATGGCTGCAGTTACCATCCACAGTGATTTTAGAGCCCAAGAAGAGAAAATCTGTCACTACTTCCACCTTCTCCCTTTCTAAATGCCATGCATTAATGGCATGGCAAATGTTATAGGTACTCAAATCCTAAGTGAGAACTTTTGTATTCTAATAAAGTGTTTTCATTGATAGAAGTCAAGGTGTTTCTTATACTTAGTACTATATGTGTGTGAGTATAATTACCTTACACACACTTAATGTTATATATAATATAGAAGAAAGACATAAACACAATGACTTTAAATTACCAAGGGCTCCCAACTAGCAATTGGGGGAGGGAGGGGTTGGAGAGGGTGGATATTAAGAAGGGAAGTCACAGTATTTTGACATAAGAAATATGTTGAAATGATAAGTAATATTAAGAGGAAGTTATTAATAAGCTATATTTATTATCTTGCAATGCAGAACACCTAGGTTCGAACCCTGGGTTACCCACTCCAGTAATCTGGCCTGGAGAATTCCATGGACTGTGTAGTCCATGGGGTCTCAAAGAGTCAGACACGACTGAATGACTGTCACTTTCAGTTTTCATTATCTTGAATAGCAAAAGGATGAAAATATTCAAAAAGGAAGAACCACTCTCATAACAAAGTGCTATGTCCCAGGCAGTACTGTGACACTTTTAAACCCACCCTCAGCTGGGATTGCATTTTTTTGTTTCTCATGTACTATTCTCTTTACACTACCACCCTCCTATTCAGCCTGGCCCCAGAGGACCAGCAGGGCAAGAGGACAAAACAAATAGAAACAGGTAGCCTCCACCTTTCTTTCTCTCTCTTCTCTTTCCCCTTTCAGCGAAGCATTCAGACTCTGACCAGACACCACCACTCACAGGTTTGACATAGCCTCAAAGACTGATCACAGCCAAGCCCACTAAATGCTGCATTATGCTCTGTACAATGAAAAAACTGTAAAAATATGCTTACATGTATACAAATCTTATATTCAGGGTAGATAAGATATTGTCAGGAAAAGCATTCCAAACCAGTGATAACACATAGTAAGTTATATCTGCATTTTATTTATTTACATTTTACTTGTTTACATTGTTTCCAGTGTTCCAGTATTTCAAGGAATATTTGCATTAGTATTAGAATTGATGTTTAGTATTCCCACTAGAATTCTCTTACAGTGACCAAAGCCAGAGTTCCAGAGTCAATCAGACACTTCTGTGTGTATATCCGATCTGCTGCTTTGGATGTAGTCCACAATGTGGACTTAGAGCAGGTTATTTGGTCCCTTAAGTTCTCCATCAGTTTTCACATCTGATTTTAGCTCATGCAGTTGTAGTAAGAATTAGATAAGGTAGTCAAAGGACAACATTATGGCTGATACCTAATATAGATGAATCTCATATGGTTAGTTGTTTTTTCCATTTCCCTTTTTTTTTTTTCTTTTTGATGCAGTATTCTAAATTTCACAATAGAAGAACCACTCTGATATATTCTTGTGGGATTTTAAGCAGTGGCTCCCTAGTGAAAGATAAACTGTTTTCAGTAGTTAGGATGCTTGGGAAGGTAAGACGGAAGCTTAACTTGAAAGAAAGTTGTGCAAAAAAAACCCATAGTGGAAAAACAAGACCAGAGAAGCAATTGCTAATTAGCGAGCAGGCAGTGCAATGATGTATTGTGAGTGTCAAAAACAAAGCAGCAAAGTCAGGACTATTTTTGCTGTGGAGATAGCCAGGCTTCAGGAAGGGCCATGTTTCCCAGTAATTTAACCTGAAAGATATAAATCATGACTGAAAAGCTTCTTGCATCAGTAATGGAGAGAAACACCTACATTCTAGCTAGATTTCCATGATAAAAGACAGGTTTCCATACATATGAGATCAGGAAAAACAATTATCAATCAAAGATAACCCACTGGATACCTGTTTGAAGTGAAATTGGAGGTCAGCAGAGGCAAAAAAAAAAAAAAAAGAGAGAGAGAGAGAGAGCTGTATTGTCTCTGATTTTAAGGAGCTTATCACTAGAAATTCTGTTTTACAAAGTTTCAGCTGTATGTGATTTTGAAACTTTAATGAATTACTGCCTGCCAGACAAAGAAAGAGAAAAGCTGTCAGAAATCAAAGACAGATAAAACTGTATCATCAGCATAAAAATGGAGGCTGACATCATAATGATAAAAAAAAAAATCAGTCCAGGGCAAAAACATGCAAACTAAAATAATGGGCAAATGCAGAACCACACGGTGCTTTGGAAGAATACACCTGGCAGTTGATGAGAACAAGATGATATATATCATCTGATAGCCAGAGAATTAGGAGTTCAGAGAGCACAAAGTCAGGAGCCCTCAAATGATCCTTTGCTATGCAAATAATACTCAATACGCATCCAAATTCACTTTCTAAATCAGAATGATCTGTCATTTCTCCATGTTGCTGCATGCAGTTTAACCACATTACCCAACCAACGACCATCTGGGGCTATTCGAGCATAAAATAATCTTGGCCCTGACTCATCATTCCTACATCGTTCAAGACCAGTTAAGTCTTGAGAACCCTAGAAGTCCCAATATGCATTCAATGACTGGTCACTGAGCATCTGTTATGCCTAAACAATGGAGTTAAGTGTTATGGAGAAGTAAAAAGCTTAAACTGAAAAAAAAAAAAAAAAGCTTAAATTGTACACAACTACTAGACTATCAGTTACTTACTAAATAGTTACTTTCCTGAGAGCCAAGATCAGATTTTATTTGTTTTTGTTGTTCAGTTACTCAGTCACATCTTACTCTTTACAACCCCATGGACTGCAGCATGCCAGGCATCCCCATCCTTCACTATCTCCAAGAGTTTTCTCAAACTCATGTCCACTGAGTCAGTGATGCCATCCAACCATCTCATTCTTTACTGCTACTCTCCATCTTTCCCAGTACCAAGGTCTTTTCCAATGAGTTGACTCTTCACATCAGGTGGCCAAAGCATTGGAGCTTCGGTTACAGCATCAGTCCTTCCAATGAATATTCAGGGTTGATTGCCTTTAGGACTGACTGGTTTGATCTCCTTGCTGTCCAAGGGACTCTTAAGAGTCTTCTCTAGCACCACTATTCGAAAGCATCAATTCTTCAGTGCTCAGCCTTCTTTAATTATTTTATTAAATCTCTGGAGTCATCAGAATCAATTCCCTGGTAAAATCTCAACTAAGATTAAATGGGGAATGAAGAAAAGTAGGGAGGGGATGAAAGATAAAGAGGAAAGGAAGGAAAAGTAGAGAAAATGAGAGAAGTAAGTGGCAGCTCCACCCTCAACTCTAAAATCTGAAAGGAAATATTCATCTATTTACATATATCAATCAAAACAGACATGATGAACTAGCCAGGACATCGCTCACTCGCTGCTATAACAAAGCCCCAAATTTCAGTGACTTAACATAATAAAAGTTCATGTCTCGATTATGCAAATTCATGGCTCTCTTCTAAGGGAAAACTCAGAGATCTGATCTGCTTTCACGTTACACATGACTGCAACACATGACTCCCTAGATAACCACATAAGGAAAAGAGATTGGTATATACCAATTCTGCCTAGCATAGCATTGACCAGATCATAGTCATATGCTACTGACATAACCATCAGAGAGGCTGAGAAAAGTAGTCTTTGTATGTTTCCAAAAAGAAACAGATCAGAGAGCAGCTAGGCAGTCCCTGCTATACATGTTACAAAGCAGCATATGACCCAAATGAGCAAATGGGGAAAGCTGCATGAAAAATGTGGGTTTGAACATAAGGAAAAGAGGCACTTCAGGCAGAAGGAATCAAATGATCAAGAGCTCACAGGAGAAGAGGGCAGAGGGTGCTTAAGAACAAAGGATTTGACAGGTCTTGCTGGAGCATATTTTTCCAGTAACTGAAAAGAGTAAGAGAAGATCAAATAAGTAAATTAAAAAGATTGGGGAGGATACCTAATGCCAACTAAGGAGTTTTGACCTTTCCTTTCAGGTTATAAAAAGCTTTGTACATAGCTCTGAGCTAAGAAGAGTGCAGAGTGTGAAGGGTATGCACACTGAGAAGAACTGAAGAGAAGAAACCAGCAGGCCCTGTTCATAAGAACTGGTATCAAAAATAAGACACAAACTGAAAGTGGTGTTGCCTATGCTCAGCTCCACATCACCAAACTGAGACTTCATCATAGCTTCAGCTCTCTCAGAAACAGAATCTTAAACCAGACACTCAGGAGTCACCTGATCAGTACTAGTTAGGTCATCTGCCTGGATAGACCCCCCTGCCACACCCTAAAAAAAAAATAACTTGCAATAAAAAACAGCTCACTTTTTGTTTAGTCTAGCTTTCTTGTTCCCACTCCCTTCTGCCTGTAAAAGCTTTTCATTTTGAACAGCTCCTCAGAACTCCTTTCTATCTGCTAGATAGATACTGCCTGATTTGAATAGATTTTTGCTCAAATAAACTCTCCAATTTTTCATATGTCTCAGTTTATCTTTTAACACCAGGTACAAGATGGGTTCTAACACTGAACCGTCTGTATGAATTTGGACACATTCTTTAAATTCTTTGCTTCTCAGTTTATTCATCTGTAAAGTGAGGAGAATATTGCTTATTGTATTAGAAAGTCATGTGGGTCAACTTTGAAAATATGTGAGAGAAGACTAAAGCAACATCAAGACCTGTGGCCTATGCGGTCATGGTGGGGCAGCAAGACGAGCCATCATGAGCAGCGCTGTGGAAACGGAAACTAAAGGCAGGGCACAAAGGCTACATTAACAAGACCTGGAAACAC
The DNA here is from genome assembly GCA_006410635.1 of Cephalophus harveyi. Lineage (NCBI taxonomy): Eukaryota > Metazoa > Chordata > Mammalia > Artiodactyla > Bovidae > Cephalophus > Cephalophus harveyi. Next base: position 350,392 of record SJYT01006333.1, on the reverse strand, counting down.
AAAGAAATGGCAGATGTAGGGCAGAAAAGGAGCAAAATCTAGTTTTGAATGCAGGAAGCTGAGATAATAATAGCATCCATAAAAAGAGTAAGGTAGTTGAGTGAGGACCCATTTAATGGGAGGACCAGGAGTTAAAATTGGGGCAAATCAATCTGAACTGAAGGCAAGAAGCCGTGTCTTTAGAAAACAAGAGACAGTTCAAGAAGGGACTATCACTTGAAATCAATTTGGAATCCATTCACATAGACAGAGTTAAAACAAGTGAAGCAATCCCTTTCAGAATTTTGAATTATCTTAATCTAGATTTAAATTGGGCTTCCCTCGTGGTTCAACTGGTAAAGAATCTGCCTGCAATGCAGGAGACCTGGGTTCAATCCCTGGGTTGGGAAGATGCCCTGGAGAACAGAACGGCTACCCACTCCAGTATCCTGGCCTGGAGAATTACATGGATTGTATAATCCATAGGGTCGCAAAGAATCAGACATGACTGAGCAACTTTTACTTTTCTAATTATACACAAGAATTAAACATCTAAGTGAGTATCAGCCTTCAAAGAAAAAAATGAATTACAATGGAAAGGAACAGCCATTGTCCAAATATACTTGAGAAGCAGAAAACCAAACTAGTCCTCAAGCCTTTCCTCCAGCAAAGCATTTGTTTACATAATTAGCTCCAGTGTACATGGCTTAGTCGATGCTCTAGTTTCTGTAGAGCTTTGTAGAACCCCAAGAGACTCTTTCAGATTTCTCCTTTTCCATCACCTCCCAATGCCACCCACCTTCCTTGGAGGCTTTCCAATTTGAGTGGAAAATGCTGCCCAGGCCTGCAGTTTCTCCACTGTGTCTGGCTGTCTGCTTTATTCCCTCCATTACTAATGTGCTCCAGGGCTGGGAGAAGGCCAGGGGGAATCATGGACACAAAGGGAGCCTCATAAAGTACAGAGGGGTCTCTAGGACAGAGCGGTATCTCCAGGGCAAGAGAGGCAAACCTCTACTTGGAATCACTGGTTTCTGGAAATTCCAGTTAATGACAGAGCTGGGTGGTGTAATCTGTACAGGGTTGAAAATAAAACCAAATGAAACAGAAACAAAAAAGAAAGCAACAAAAGTGAAATGCAGAAAATGGGGGGAGGGGGGGCGGTGGATTCACACAATTCTGTAAACTCTTGTTAAACCTTTAAATTCTGAAACACTCAACAAAACAAAACTTTTTCAAGGCTATCTGTGCTTCAGGCTTATTTCGTAATTCAAGGCTGTAATGGAATCAAGTTAGTGAAAACCTACAATGGAAAAGTGAAGCTCAATGCAAACAGATATCTTATTCTAGAGCTAATTTATCTCCTAAGACATTTGCAAAAATTCTCTTTTCACTGACTCCAAATATCATCTCCATGGATGCTTCTTGGTATCAAACTGTGAAATGGGCATTATAAGAATGAAAATCAACTATTAATTTCAGAAGAATGAAAGCAACTGAGTTACTCTGTATAAACCACTTTACACTTGCCTGGCACTTTCCTTCTCTCCACTGGAAGGACGATATAGAAGGTGAACAGCTTGCCCTAACAAATATGCATTCAAATGAGAGGCTCTCTCAGCCTTCCCCTCAGCTTCTTCTGGGTAAAGTATTTGGTGGACATATATGCCCTGGCATCTACCCAAAAAGGAGCCATCACAGGCTGAATTTTGCAGGATGCTGAGCAGACCAGCCAAGAGCCGGGTCAGGGAGGCTCATTCAGGGTGGTCTGGAGCAGAGGAAAACAGAGTGGCTACATCCAAGCCGTGTCAGGTTACGACAGGTGGCATCCAAACCAAAGAAATAAACCAAAGACCAGCGCCACGTCCAAAGGATGGCAGGTGAGTTCAAGACCAACGCCAATAAAAACAGGAGTATAACCAGCGCAGGATGGAAGCAGAGTGCAGAGAATCCTGAGCAGTGACTGAGAACACTGCTGTTACCTTCTCCACTTGCCTTCATTTTTCAGGGGCACAAAGATATGGGGTCAGGGCAGATGCAATGGGAACATGCGTCTGCAGCCCTATGGCCAGCCTGTCATCACGTCCCTGTCACTTTACCTACTAGAATCCCTCAATACTTGTGTAATCTAGGACACTGCTTTTTCAGTAAAATGTTCACAAGGGACTCATCAAATGGACAATCTCTACAATGTGCTACATTCCCAGGGGAACTTAGGAACGCAGACTGTCATGACTCAAGTTCCCTGAAGGACTTTTGGATCAAGCATCAACACATTTTTCTATCAAAGGCCAGACTGTAAATATTTCAAGATTTATGGGTCAAAAGGAAAAATAAAACATATTCAGTTCAGTTGCTCAGGCGTGTCTCATTCTTTGTGACGCCATGAATATCAGCACACCAGGCCTCCCTGTCCATCACCAACTCCCAGAGTTCACTCAGACTCACATCCATTGAGTCAGTGATGCCATCCAGCCATCTCATCCTCGGTCGTCCCCTTCTCCTCCTGCCCCCAATCCCTCCCAGCATCAGAGTCTTTTCCAATGAGTCAGCTCTTCGCATGAGGTGGCAAAAGTACTGAAGTTTCAGCTTTAGCATCATTCCTTCCAAAGAAATCCCAGGGCTGATCTCCTTCACAATGGACTGGTTGGATCTCCTTGCAGTCCAAGGGACTCTCAAGAGTCTTCTCCAACACCACAGTTCAAAAGCATCAATTCTTCGATGCTCAGCTTTCTTCACAGTCCAGCTCTCACATCCATACATGACCACAGGAAAAACCATAGCCTTGACTAAACGGACCTTTGTTGGCAAAGTAATGTCTCTGCTTTTGAATATGCTATCTAGGTTGGTCATAACTTTCCTTCCAAGGAGTAACTTTCTTTTAATTTCATGGCTGCAATCACCATCTGCAGTGATTTTGGAGCCCAAAAAAATAAAGTCTGACACTGTTTCCACTGTTTCCCCATCTATCTGCCATGAAGTGATGGGACCAGATGCCATGATCTTCGTTTTCTGAATGTTGAGCTTTAAGCCAACTTTTTAAACATATTGCATAGATACTAATATGAAAAGAGTTAAAACAGATTTCCACAATGCTTTTATTGACAAAATTCAAAGCAGCATTATTAGTTAGTACATTATAGTTAGTATAGTTAGTACATTATAGTTATAATTAGTTAGTAGACCTACAATACAAGTCCACAAAAAAGATAAATGGACTTCTTCAGGAGGGAAATAAAATCTTGCTTAATTGAGGTTCAAAGTTAGTCCTCTGTATTAAAAATGATTATAGAAAACAATTTAGGTGGCACATGCAAACTTCACCCCTTCATGAAGTGGATATTCTCCATTCAAAAAACTACAAAATGGGGTGGAAGGTAGGAAACTTTCATAGGATAAAGCATAAAGAACAAGGAAGAGGAAGAGAAAGTAGCTGATTGGCTGGGGCCACTTAGTCAATATTATTTGGGTAAGATAAACAAGGAAATAGGTGTGAAGCCCAGAGCTGGTTTGGCATTTGCGGGCTGGCTGACTGCATATACTGTTTCTGGTCAAGAGGAACATTTACGGGAACATGAAAGTTATCTGAGTTTGCTGACATGCTACCCTGGGTAAGAGTGGCTTCATCTTGGACCTAGAAAATCATCTCAACACTGATAATCAGATCGATCTCAAATGTTTATCTATAAAAACCACTCTAAGGTTGTACCACCAGACAAATGGGCAGTGGCTGGATTTGGCTCACAGGCTGTAGTTTGCCAACTTCTGATTCAGACTAACCTGCCCATTTTTTTATGTAAAGAACCTGAATTCCAGAGATTTGGGGACTGCTTCAAATCATAGAACTGCAGAAACAGGACAAGCACCTAATCTCACCCAACCAGTTATGTGTCCTGACTCTAGGACAATTCTGTCAACATTAAAGTTTCAGATCAACTGTGATGGTTAATTGTATGTGTCAACTTGGCTGGTCCATGGTGCTCAGATATGTGATCCAACATAACTCTGAATGTTTCTCAAGCGTGTTTTTGGACTAGATTAACATTTAAATCAACAGACTGAGTAAAGCAGATTGCCCTCCTTGATGTGGATGGGACTCACCCCGTCAGCTGAAGGCCTGAACAGAACAAAGACTGACTCCCCCAAGCGAGAAGGAATTTGGCCAGCAAACAGCCTCTGGCCATGAACTGCAGCAACAATTCTTTCCTGTGTCTCTAACTTCCTACCCAACCCTGTAGAAAATCTTCAGCTTGTCAGCGGCCATAATTCCAACGGCCAATTCTTCAAGTCCTTAAAAAGATCTCTCTCTCTATCCTTAAAAATACACACACACACACACACACCCTACTGGTCCTGTTTCTCTGGAGAATCCTAAGCAATACACTAACCAAAATTTTAATCTCATGAATAATACTATGAAAAGATAACCTAAATACACACACACACACACACACACACACAAACTCAAGCCGATTCTGTGAAAAACTACATAAAGAAAGGACAAAATATAATTCATAATATTTAATTTCTTATTCATATTTATGAATTATCTACCAGGTAGACTACTGGAAATAATACAGTGAATAAGCTAGACCCAGCCCTTGTTTACTTTCTAACAAGAGAAACAAACAAAAAAAAAAAAAAAAAAGTAAGCATCATATAGACCAATAGTAAATAAAAGTTAACCAAAAAATGCTATGTAGAAAAAAAGAGGGCTGACAGAGAATGGTAGAAGAACCAGAAAAGGCCCTGCAAAAGCTCATGGCTAAAACGTTCATTGAAATTCCAGGAGGGGACAAAGTTGAAGCTAAGAAAACAACATGGACAAAACAGACAGGAAATAGAAGAGAGTTTAGACTCTTCACAGACCTGAAAATACAGTGAACAATACAAGATGAAATGCTAAGCAGAGAAAGGAATCTGGCTCCAAAGATGATGGTCAGTTCAGTTCAGTTGCTCAGTCGTGTCCGACTCTTTGAGATCCCATGAATCGCAGCACGCCAGGCCTCCCTGTCCATCACCAACTCCCGGAGTTCACTCAGACTCACGTCCATCGAGTCCGTGATGCCATCCAGCCATCTCATCCTCGGTCGTCCCCTTCTCCTCCTGCCCCCAATCCCTTCCAGCATCAGAGTCTTTTCCAATGAGTCAACTCTTCACATGAGGTGGCCAAAGTACTGGAGTTTCAGCTTCAGCATCATTCCTTCCAAAGAAATCCCAGGGCTGATCTCCTTCACAATGGACTGGTTGGATCTCCTTGCAGTCCAAGGGACTCTCAAGAGTCTTCTCCAACACCACAGTTCAAAAGCATCAATTCTTCGGCGCTCACCCTTCTTCACAGTCCAACTCTCACATCCATACATGACCACAGGAAAAACCATAGCCTTGACTAGACGGACCTTAGTCAGAAAAGTAATGTCTCTGCTTTTGAATATGCTCTCTAGGTTGGTCATAACTTTTCTTCCAAGGAGTAAGCGCCTTTTAATTTCATGGCTGCAGTTACCATCTGCAGTGATTTTGGAGCCCAAAAAAATAAAGTCTGACACTGTTTCCACTGTTTCCCCATCTATTTCCCATGAAGTGATGGGACCGGATGCCATGATCTTCGTTTTCTGAATGTTGAGCTTTAAGCCAACTTTTTCGCTCTCCTCTTTCACTTTCATCAAGAGGCTTTTTAGCTCCTCTTCACTTTCTGCCATAAGGGTGGTGTCATCTGCATATCTGAGGTTATTGAGATTTCTCCCAGCAATCTTGATTCCAGCTTGTGTTTCTTCCAGTCCAGCGTTTC
>SJYT01006333.1:303163-344349 GCA_006410635.1 Cephalophus harveyi | reverse complement strand
GGCTTTGGCATAGTCAATAAAGCAGAAATAGATGTTTTTCTGGAACTCTCTTGCTTTTTCCATGATCCAGCGGATGTTGGCAATTTGATCTCTGGTTCCTCTGCCTTTTCTAAAACCAGCTTGAACATCAGGAAGTTCTCGGTTCACGTATTGCTGAATCCTGGCTTGGAGAATTTTGAGCATTACTTTACTAGCATGTGAGATGAGTGCAATTGTACAGTAGTTTGAGCATTCTTTGGCATTGCCTGATGGTGGGGTAGGTAAAAATGGCATTTCATCTCCCAGTACTTATTTGTTTCTCTACACTCACCAGTATCAGATTTCTCCTAAAAATAAACTGGAAGATAAATGTCAGATTTAAACTGTCTTGAAGTGGACAGGTTCACAGAGAAATCATCCCTCACATTTTATATCAATTGCAAACAGGGTCTTCACAGTCTCTATATTCAAGCCTCTCTACATAGCTATTGACAAAGTGAATCAATAGAGATAAATATTTATCAAAATGTCAGTTAGACTTCAACAGTGGGGATCACGATCAGAGTAAATTATAATAAGTTTTTAGGGAATGGTGACAAAGGCAACTTTTCTTAGTCAGCACCTAACTCAGTGCCTGGCATATAGCAAATGTTCAACAAATTCTGTAGGAGGTTATCAAGAGTTATTATATATAACAATATTATTAAGGGTGTGATATCATGATTTATAGTCAGAAATATATATTTGGTCTTCATCCCTGTTTCTGGAACAGAGCTCCTAAAGCCTTTGAAATTTCTTAAGTAATAAGAGTTACAAAGGTGTCTCTTGTTACATGAATAATGGGACTTTTGGATCTCATGTAAGGATGGGAGCTGGTTGCCAGGGGAACCAACCAGGAGACTGGAGGGTTGGAAGGTTCAATCCTACCCCTTCCCCAACCTCAGGAAGGGAAAAGAAACAGGTTAAATCAATCAGTAAAGATCAGTGATTTAATCAGCCATACCCTATGTAATAAAGCTACCACAAAAATGGGGAGGAAGATTTCAAGAGCTTCTAGGTGGGTGAACTCATGGAGACGCAAGGAGAGCGGCACATCCAGAGAGCATGGAAGTTCCATGTCCTTTCCCCAGTCCTTGCCCTATATGTCTTTTCCATCTGGTTATTCCTAATCCTGGAATCTGGCTATCCTTTGCAATGAACCTGGCAAATTTAGGCAAACTGTTTTCCTAAATTCTGTGAGCTGCTCTAAGCAGATTAACCAAACCCAAGGAGAGGGTCATGGAAACCTTTCATTTATAGCCATTTGATCCGAAGCAGAGATAATCATCTTGCTCTCAGTTGCCTTCCAAAGTAGGGCCAGTCTTGTGAGTGTGCATGTGTGTGTGCTCAGCTGTACTTAACTCTTTGTGACCCCATGGACTGTAGCCCGCCAGGCTCCTTTGTCCATGGTATTCTCCAGACCAGAATACTAGAGTGGATTGTCGTGCCCTCTTCCAGGGGATCTTCCTGATCCAGGGGTCAAACCCACATTTCTTATGTCTTCCACACTGGCTGGGTGGGTTCTTTATCACTAGTGCTGCTTGGAAAGTCCCAAAGTGAAAGCGTTAAGTCACTTATTCATGTCCAATTTTTTGTGACCCCCATGGTCTGTCTGTGGAATTCTCCAGGCAAGAAGACTGAAGTGGGCTGCCATGCCCTCCTCTAGGGAATCTTCAAGACACAGGGATTGAAACCCACATCTTCTGTGTCTCCCGCATTGTGGGCAGATTCTTTACCACAGAGCCCACCGGGGAAACCCAGTCTTGTAGGACTGCATCCTACACTTGAAGGATCTGATGCTCTCTCTGGATAGATACTGTCAGAACTGAAGTGAATTGTAGGACACTCAGCTGGTATCTGATCACTGCTTGGATTTGTGGGGAGGAAACCTACACATCAAAATTGGTGGCCACAGTTGGAAAGGGTTCATTTATTGAATAAACAACAAGTAAATGGATAGAAGCAGTCAGCTTTTTGTGTGCCAGTCCTAGATTATACCCTAGTTACTAACTGGTCTGAAAGTGAAAAGTGAAGTTGCTCAGTAGCGTCCAACTCTTTGCTACCCCATGGACTGTAGCGCACCAGGTTCCTCCATCCATGGAATTTTCCAGGCAAGAGTACTGGAGTGGGTTGCCATTTCCTTCTCCAGGAGATCTTCTTGACCCAAGGATTGAACTTGGGTCTCCTGCTTTGCAGGTAGATGCTTTACCCTCTGAGCCACCAGGGAAGCTGGTCTCGGCTGTCCCAAAAAACTACCTAAGACCCCATATTTACAAGTGACATTCCAGGTACTGTTACCTACTCAGAAATGTTTCAGTGGCAAAAAGCAGCCTTCTCCCCAGGCTCTGGAGTCTCCTTCCTGTATACCTTTCTTTGGTCTGTAAGCATCAATGACATCTACTGGGACAATCAATGCCAGTCATGCAGAGCTTGATAATATTTTTGTAAGCTATAGATGGTGACTGCAGCCATGAAATTAAAAGACATTTGCTCCTTGGAAGAAAAGTTATGAACAACCTAGACAGCACATTAAAAAGCAGAGACATTACTTTGTCAACAAAAGTCCATCTAGTCAAAGCTATGGTTTTTCCAGTGGTCATGTACGGATGTGAGAGTTGGACCATCAAGAAGGTTGAATCCCAAAGAATTGATGCTTCTCAGTTGTGGTGTTGGAGAAGACTCTTGAGAGTTCCTTGGACTGCAAGATCAAACCAGTCCATCCTAAAGGAAATCAGTCCTGAATATTCATTGGAAGGCCTGGTGCTGAAACTGAAACTCCAATACTTTGGCCACCTGATGCGAAGTACTGACTCATTGGAAAAGACCCTGACGCTGGGAAAGATTGAAGGCGGGAGGAGAAGGGAACAACAGAGGATGAGATGGTTGGATGGCATCACCAACTCAATGGACATGAGTTTGAGTAAACTCCAGGAGGTGGTGATGGACAGGGAGGTCAGTCCATGGGGTCGCAAAGTGTCGGATACAACTGAGTGACTGAATTGAACTGAACTGAAGCTATAGGATTTGTTTCATGTGGTTTGGCTCTTCATCTTCACTGATTAGCTACTTTCCTCTTAGAAGGTTCACACTAGTATTAGTGATACACAACACACTAAGAATAGATGTCCAACCAGCCACAGATGGTCAAATGGCTCACTTTGAAAACTACATGATTCATAAAAAAAAAAATTTGTATTCATGGATTTCCTTAGTGGTCCAGTGGCTTAGATTCTGTGCTCCCAATGTGGGTCAGGGTGGGGGTGGGGGGCTGTTTTCAATCCCTGATCAGGGAACTAGATCCTACATGCCATAGTTAAGACCCAGCACAGTCAAATAAATAAATATTTTTAAAAAGACTTTGGCTTCAGTTATTTCGAAAATTCCTTCATTTGTATATTGAGGATGGCAGAGTGTGGGGATGGAGAAGGGGGCAATACTGAATTATTTTCATAATTCTTTCTGAAATCTAGAATGAATGAGAAAATGAATGAATTTTCTAAAATAAATGGTCTAAAAGTGAGTTTTTTAAAACAAATGGTTCTTAGATTATATGTTAAAAGCTCTCAAAATTCCTTTTATGAGCTATGTTTATGGAGAAAAAGAGCTCCTTTTATCAAGCCTCATCTCAGGGATATGGAGCAGATAAACTGGGGAGGGCAGGGTTGGGGGGAACACTTGAGACCAATGTCATCTAACATTCGTCTAGAAGTTGTATTTCTGCAATGTAATCACTCCTTATATCACCTTCATATCTCCAAGCATCTGGCCCTTGGATAAGTGTGGTTTTATATGGAAATCAAAGAAGAGGTGGAATTTTATAACTGATTGGATGCCATGTGGAACAGGTTCATCATGCATAAGTGATACAAAACATACACTAAGCAGCTATAGGAAGACACATGCTTGTTAGGCCACTCTTATCTCAATCATAGGAACAGGGAAATCCCAGTTGATATCTGGATTATATATTGATTATTCATTTGGCAACCACCACGGCACTACTGATGCCAGCTGTCAGACCAGAGGATACATGATAACAATATTTGCTTCCTAGGGAGCATTAGAAGCTTCCAGAAGGAGATAAGCTTAGAGGCACTATAATTTAAGTCCCTACTTAGTGCTCATGCTCAGAACCAATAGCTTTTGTTGACTCATCTGAAATCTCATTATAAAATAACCCGAAGCGTCAACAAAAGAGTCCAAAATGCAGTTCTTGGGTGCAATCTCAAAAATGACAGGATGATCTCATTTCCAAGGCAAATCATTCAATATCACAGTAAGTCAAGTCTAGACCCTAACCACAAATGCTGAAGAAGTTGCTGTTGAACGGTTCTATGAAGACCTTCAAGATCTTCTAGAACTAACACCAAAAAAAGATAACTATCTCTTTATAGGGGACTGGAATACAAAAGTAGGAAATCAAGAGATACCAGGAGTACAGGCAAGTTTGGCCTTGAAGTACAAAATGAAGCAGGGCAAAGTATAACAGAGTTTTGCCAAGAGAATGCACTGGTCACAGAAAATACCCTCTTCCAACAACACAAGAGATGACTCTACACATGGACATCACTAGATGGTCAATATCGAAATCAAACTGATTATATTCTTTGCAGCCAAAGATGGAGAAGCTCTATATAGTCAGCAAAAGAAAAAAAAAAAAAAAACACAAGGAGCTGACTGTGGTTCAGATCATGAACTCCTTATAGCCAAATTCAGATTTAAATTGAAGAAAGTAGGGAAAACCACTAGACCACTCATGTATGACTTAAATCAAATCCCTTATGATTATTCAGTGAAAGTGACAAATAGATCAAGGGATTACATCTGATAGACAGAGTGCCTGAAGAACTATGGATGGAGGTTCATAACATTGTAATGGAGGCAGTGATCAAGACCATCCCCAAGAAGAAGAAATGCAAAAAGGCAAAATGGTTGTCTGAGAAGGACTTACAAATAGCTGAGAAAAGAAGTGAAAGGCAAAGGAGAAAAGGAAAGATAAATCCATCTGAATGCAGATTTCCAAAGAATAGCAAGGAGAGATAAGAAAGCCTACCTAAGTGATCAATGCAAAGAAATAGAGGGAAACAATAGAATGGGAAAGACTAGAGATCTCTTCAACATTTAGAGATACAAAGGGAACATTTTATGCAAAGATGGGCATAATAAAGGACAGAAATGATATGGACCTAACAAAAGCAGAAGATATTAAGAGGAGGCAAAAATACACAGAAGAACTATACAAAAATTATCTTCATGACCCAGATAATGACGATGGTGTGATCACTCACCTAGAGCCAGACATCTTGGAGTGTGAAGTCAGGTGGGCCTTAGGAAGCATCATTATGCACAAACCTAGTGAAGGTGATAGAATACCAGCTTGACTATTTCAAATTCTAAACAATGATGCTATTAAAATGCTGCATTCAATATACCAGCAAATTTGGAAAACTCAGTGGCCACAGGACTGGAAAATGTCACTTTTCATTTCAATCCCGAAGAAAAGCAATGCCAAAGAATGTTCAAACTACCACACAATTGCACTCATCTCACACACTAGCAACATAATGCTCAAAATTCTTCAATCCAGGCTTCAACAGTACATGAGCCATGAACTACCAGATGTTCAAGCTGGATGTTCTGTCTTCAAGAAAAGGCAGAGGAACCAGAGATCAAATTCCCAACATCTGCTGGATCACAGAGAAAGCAAGAGAATTTCAGAAAAATATCAACTTCTGCTTCATTGACTATGTCAAAGCCTTTGACTGTGTGGATCACAGTAAACTGTAGAAAATTTTTCAAGATATGGAAATACCAGACCACCTTACCTGCCTCCTGAGAAATATGTATGCAGGTCAAGAAGCAACAGTTAGAATGGTATATGGAACAGTGGACCAGTTCCAAACTGGAAAAGGAGTACGCCAAGGCTCTATATTGTCATCTTCCTTATTTAACTTCTATGCAAAGTACATCATGCAGAATGTCGGCCTGGATGATGCACAAGCTGGAATCAAGATTGCTGGGAGAAATATCAATAACCTCAGATATGCAGATGACATCACCCTTATGACAGAAAATAAAGAGGACTAAAGAGCCTCATGATGAAAGTGAAAGAGGAGAGTGAAAAAGTTGGCTTAAAATTCAACATTCAAAAAACTAAGATCATGGCTTCTGGTCCCATCAATCACTTCATGGCAAATACAAGGGAAAACAATGGAAACAGTGATGGACTTTATTTTGGGGGGCTCTAAAATCACTGCAGATGGTGACTGCAGCCATGAACTTAAAAGATGCTTGCTCCTTGGAAGTAAAGCTATGATCAACCTTCAGTTCAGTTTATTTTAGTCACTCAATTGTGTCTGACTATTTGCAACCCCAAGAACCTCAGCATGCCAGGCCTCCCTGTCCATCACCAACTCCCAGTTTACCCAAACTCATGTCCATTGAGTCGGTGATGCCATCCAACCATCTCATCCTCTGTTGTCCCCTTCTCCTCCTGCCTTCAATCTTTCCCAACATCAGGGTCTTTTCAAATAAGTCAGCTCTTAGCTTCAGGTGGCTGAAGTATTGGGAGTTTCAGCTTCAACATCAGTCCTTCCAATGAACACCCAGGACTGATCTCCTATAGGATGGACTGGATGGATATCCTTGCAGTCCAAGGGACTCTCAAGAGTCTTCTCCAATACCACAGTTCAAAAGCATATATTCTACGGTGCTCAGCCTTCTTTATAGTCCAACTCTCACATCCCTACATGACTACTGGAAAAACCATAGCTTTGACTAGATGGACCTTTGTTGGTAATGTCTCTGATTTTTAATATGGTCATATCTTTCCTTCCAAGGAGTAAGTATCTTTTAATTTCATGGCTGCAGTCACCATCTGCAGTGATTTTTGGAACCCGGAAAAATACAGTCAGCCACTGTTTCCACTGTTTTCCCATCTATTTGCCATTAAGTGATGGGACCAGATGCCATGATCTTAGTTTTCTGAATGTTGAGCTTTAAGCCAACTTTTTCACTCTCCTTTTTTACTTTCATCAAGAGGCTCTTTAGTTCTTTACTTTCTTGCCATAAGGGTGGTGTCATCTGCATATCTGAGGTTATTGATATTTTTCCCAGCAATCTTGATTCCAGCTTGTCCTTTATCCAACCCAGGGTTTCTAATGATGTACTCTGCATATAAGTTAAATAAGCAGGGTGACAATATACAGCCTTGACGTACTCCTTTTCCTATTTGGAACCAGTCTGTTGTTCCATGTACAGTTCTAACCTAGACAGAATATTAAAAAGCAGAGCCGTTACTTTTCAACAAAGGTCCATCTAGTCAAAGCTATGGTTTTTCCAGTAGTCATGTATGGATGTGAGAGTTGGACTATAAAGAAAACTCAACACTGAAGAATTGATGCTTTTGACACTGATGTTGGAGAAGGCTCTTGAGAGTCCCTTCGACTGTAAGGAGATCCAACCAGTCCATCCTAAAGGAAATCAGTCCTGAATATTCATTGGAAGGACTGATGCTGAAGCTGAAGCTCTGATACTTTGACCACCTGTTGCAAAGAACTGGCTCATTACAAAAGACCGTGACGCTAGGAAAGATTGAAGGCAGGAGAAGGGGACGACAGAGGATGAGATGGTTGAATGGTAACACCAAGTTGATGGACATGAGTTTTAGCAAGCTCCGGGAGTTAGTGATGGGCAGGGAAGCCTGGTGTACTGCAGTCCATGGGGTCACAAAGAGTCAGACACAACTGAGAGACTAAACTGACTGAACTCAACGCATTAAGTCATTTTCCCAAAGACGTACAGTCTGGAGTTTTCTAAGCTGAGACTAGAAACCAGTTGTCCTCGCTCCCACACCAATGCATGTTCCACCATCAAATGCTTCCTGGCTGTAAACAAAGGAGTCAAAAGAACAGGGAGGGGTGTGATTTGAAGATGAGGAGTATGAAAGGAAACAAGGTCACCTGTCAAGTCAGGGGAAGAGCTTTACAAGAAACCAGAACAGGGGTCTTGATTCAGCATACCCCAAGAGGTTGCCATAAACCCCTGATAAAGCAAGAAAGATCCAACAGCAGTTGCCTCTTAAGAACCCACTGAAGAGAAGCCACCCTGGAGGACAGCAGGCTAATGGGAAGGAAGCTGGAAATGAAGAAAGATGAGTGAGGACAAAGAGAAATGGTAAGACCCCAGCTACTCAGGGACAGAAGTAAACCACAAGGCTTGGCAAGGAGCCATTTGAACTTGACTCATGAAGGCTAAGACTGCTTCTGAGGGGCACAGTTTCCATACAGACTCAGAAGAAAATGTAGCTAATAGCACAGCTGAGGACTGAGTCCTACCCTACCTCTGATCCAACCACCTTTATTAAGGGTTCCCCTCAGCCCTTTTGGAGAAGGAAGTGGCAACCCATTCCAATTTTCTTGCCTGGAAAATCCCATGGACAGAGGAGCCAGCAGGCTACAGTCCATGGGTTCACATGGAGTCAGACACGACTTAGCACCTGAACACTTGGTCTTTATATGCTGCTGCTAAGTCGCTTCAGTCTTTATATGGTGTAATATAAACCCTCAGGTCTTATCATTAGAGTTCAATGAGGTCTATCTAGATGCCAACTTAGTCATACCTGAGAATGCTTATAAAAGAAGCAAATCAAGGGATTATCTAATTATCTTGATAATTTTGAAGCATCAGAAAAAAAAGCATTGATCTAAAGAAGCTTTCCTTTTACTTTGCTCCTCTCTATCACGTATTAAAATCATGAAATCAAGAGTGACCTATAAAACTACTTTTAATCTGTGCTAGAAAGAACAAAGATCTAATAAGGGCGGTGAGAACAGATGACCTCTTCTGGAATGTTTAGGGCTTCGAAAGAGATGTCTTGGGTTTTCAGACGCCACTACATTTTTTTTTGCTATGTGCTTTCTCTGAATATTTTGACTTTACTAGAACTTAGAAGCCTTATTTTTGGTTTCTCTAATAATTTGGAAACCCTGCTCTAAAGAAGATCAGAAATTTTATATCAAGTATTTCTGAGAATACTAATAAAATCAAACTTTTTTCAATTTGTTATCTAGTTTTGCCAACATAAGACCGCAGCAGACTCTGGACATTATTTAGATGTTAATTTGTAAACTAGAAAAAGCACTGAATTTAGATGTTTGGGTTTTATTCTCATCTTTTAAAAGACTAAATCATGGGATTTTGATTCTCTTTTATCCTTCTAAGGAAAGCAATCTGCCAATGCTTTTCTGAAAGACAGTAACCATATGAAGAAATATTGACAACAAATAGAGGAAAATGGTGTTTTGAACTTAGTAGAATGTGTGTATCAACTCTCACAGGAAATCTCAGAAATGGTATTAAAGATTCCAGTCATTGCGTTTTTCAGAGAACAGAACAGCATGTAGTTATTTAGTGAGCACACTTTATAGGGGGCATACAGAGCATACAAAAGGCCCCTTTTGTTTATGATATGGATTCTCCCAGTGTTCAGAAGCTTTCCTTCCAACAGCATCATTTCGGTTTGTCCAAACTTCTCACAGGAATCAACAGGATCTCTGCTTAAAGCCTCTCATGAACAGAACCACAGGACCACGATCATGCTGCTTTTCCCCTGAGAATCAGAGCCCTGTGGATCCTGTTCTATCTATTCTTCCCCCAGCTTCCCAGATACCTCCCAGAAGGAAACCAGATGCCAGGCCTGTGGGGGACTCGAGCTGCATAAGCCAAGCTGCAGGGGCTGGAAAGCAGAAGAGCTGCACAGCTACCCAGCCCTAGTACTGTCTTGAATGTCAAGAAGCATGTGCGCCGTGCAGCAGGGAAACCCACCCGGGCTGAGAGAGGGAGCCAGCTGCACAGACAGGGAATGTGGCCAAGCATTAGAGTGTTCTCGTCTGCGGACAGAGGGTGGTTTGCTCATTGCCCTGCCTCTTCTGTTACTGGCAACATGCTGTCTGTGGAATGTTGTGGCCTGAAGGGTTTTGAGGTCTCTACTGAGATGAGCGTTCTGGATTGAGCCTGTGAAGTTCGCTGTCCCAATTCCTCTGACTCAAAATCAATTGTGCAGATTTCTCACTCTGGACTGAAAGCTTAAAAGCAATGCCATGCTCTAGCACCATGAGTTTGTTTCAAAATTTCTGCAGTATTTACCAGTGCCATCTCGACCAATTTGCACTGAGATGGAGCCTCCATCAGCCTTCCTGAGTGACCACGTGGACCAGGGTCCCCAGTGTCAGATATGCACATGAGCCATAAGCAGCTTTGGTGTTAATCAAGATATTATGGCTGTTTAATCCACAGCAAGACCTGGCCTATCCTGAGTAGGATGACTTGAACCAGGGGTTGGATGTTCAAATGCTTTCAAAGTAAAACCTCAGGTCTCTCCTCCTCCTTCCACACCCCCTGCCCTTCCACGGGACACTTCTCACTTTGCTGTGGCACAATGAAATACTCGAGATCAATTCTATTCACAGACACAGAGATGGGTATGAGCCGGATACAAGCTTGACACCCTTCCTTTCTATGATCCCTACTGCTTGTGACCAGGCAGGTGGGTTTATGTAAGTCGGTGTGATGGGAGGGACTGACAACACAGGGCTAGCTTCCTAAAGCACTCAGGTAGGTAGGGCTAGTCCAGAGTCTGTGAGGATAGCAATCATGTTTCCAACCTGGCGAGACAGATCGACCAATATATCGATCAATAGAGCGATAGATCGATTCTATTGATTCTGTTCCTCTGGAGAATGTTGACACTAAGATACCTGACTAAGCTTAAAATAAAACTGGGAGGGTTCTACAATATTATACAGCAAAGGCTGTAAATATAAACACTAAGGTCATTTTCGCAGCTTCTATAGGTGGCAAAGATAGAACCCCCTTTTGCTACATCTGTTTCCAACTACTTAAAGAGGAGTAAATGCTTCAGCTGCTGTGCAAGGGGCAGGAGGTGGTGTCAGCCCAGGAGAAGGGGAAACAGCCGGATCACCTTTCCCATCCCCAGGGATAGCCAGTGGCCTTCTGTACGGACACAGGCGTAGGTCTCACCCACCTCATGGGGTCTCTGAATCTGAGACAGGCAGCACATAACAACCCATTACTAGGAATTTTAAAACATTTTAGTTCTCTGGATACGTAACCCTTATGACTGTTTTTCAACTTTCAAATACATTTTTAGGAATCCACAGTGTATGAGAGCAAGGAACTGCCTTAAACCAACCCCTTTTTACCAGATAATGTCTGGATCACACAAATATTACCTAGACCTTTAATGTCTTTTATCCTTTGGTATAAAAAGATAACACGGTAAGGTAAATAAAGCAGATATTGACAATCCATTTTACATATGAAGAGATATAAAGACTTTAAATGACCTGCCAAAGTCTGAAAGCTCATTAACAGCAGAACTAAGAAAGGATTGTAGGTACCTGACTCTGGACAGGACGCTTCTCAAAGCATCACATGCCACTTACTGAGTCATTTAAAACATCAGAGTGTGCCTGAGGCTGGCCTCCTGTGTGGTAAGGGCCAGAATAATTCTTCTAAAATATTTGCTCAGGCACGGGGTCAACAAATGTATATTGAGCACTTTTCCCTTTCTCTGTGCCAGGCAGTGTGCTATGTTCTGGAGACACATTGTTTAGCCAAACGAGACCCAGTGCCTATCCTGAGAAATGCATGCTCTAGTGGGAGGAGGGGAGGGGAGAAGATCAAATATTCACATGAACAGAGAGATACACACAGCAAGAAGGAGGCGACTGGGAGGCCCTGGGCCAGGCAGAGGGTAGGGAGGGTTTTCTTGAGAAGCAGTGATGCAGTTATGATCTAAAGAACAAGCTGGAGTTATTAAGACAAAGAGAGAAGAGAATGGTGTTGCAGGCAGAGGGTCTAGAATACACAAAGCCCTTATCCTGGGAAGAAGCAACGCGAATACAAGGGATGAAGGAAGTGGAACAGAGGAGTTTATGAAAGGCTAGGCTGGATTAAACAGGTAGTGGCAGATCTTGAGGGGTCTGAAGGCCATTTTAAGGAATTGTACTTTATCCAAAGAGAAACAGTAAGACATTGAAGGTTTGTAAGTCAGGGGCTACCCTCCATATCATTAAGCCTGGATCAGCTGCCACCCAGAAAAGAAGTTGTTGCTTTCTGGGCAGTTCATTATAACCCTGGAAAAGCAGACAGGCTTTTTTAATTTGATCACAAAACTTACACCCTTCCCTAAAGAGTCCCCATGCTATGCTCACAAACTTGAACTCTTTTCCATGCCATTCTTATCCTTCCGAGATGATAGCAAGAAACACAGCAGAGAGCAAGGAAGAGATATAGTCTGGATCTCAGCTGTGGCACAGATGATGACCGTGACACACTGCCAAGCTCCGTATTTTACCTCCTCTTATGTGCAAGGCAGCTCCCCTCTGGGCCAGAAATAGTTCTCTGCTCAAAGTGGGGGTGAAAGGAGAAGTCTGGGGCAGACTGACAATCCATGCAGTCACCTTTTTAATTATTATAGACTTTCCCTGGTAATTGAATCTAATTCTCCATGTGAACTGAGTTTCTGTTCATAATTTTAACTTACAGAGGTGGGGGTGTGCAAGTCCTTGGTAATCCCATGGTTCATTGGAGAAATAAGAAACTGCCAATGAAATACGAGGAACACAGAAAGACAGTGGAAGGCACTAAAAATTTGTTGTCTATCCTGTACGCCAAAGTAATTTTTAAATGGTAATCACACCTTCGAAGAGTATCTAATTGGTATGAAAAAGAACTTTGGATGAATGTGGAGCTCTTCATCTGACTTCAATTGATATACAGTGATAATATTCCAGACAAATTTCTGAAGCTTTTATCGCTTGACTGAGTGTTGGTCTGTTTCTAAAGTTTAAAAGGATTTTCTAATCTTTTGCTTCCCAGGAGTTAAGCAGAAAAACTGTTTAACGGAGTTAAACATTATGAGTGATGGACATAAAAGAGAGGAGGTAAAAGCATTTAAGTGCCCTGTGGAAAGTGCCCTCAAGTCCAGACAAGGGCAAGTGTACAGTCTGTGGTGACACAGGGATTTAAGTCACAAACCTCCAAAAAGAAACTTTCTAGTCTCTTTACTTCCGGGTCACTCAGTAGCATCTGGTGGCTCCTCTGAGTGGCTGACACCAAGTAAGAACCCCCATCTTCATCGTACTGTCAAGAACAAAATAAGCTTGCTGTGTGCTTGGTATTATGTTAAATGCTGCTATACTTAAACAATTAGCACTGTAAAATAGTTTTAGAAAAAGACGTTTATGATCACTTGCAAGTAAATGCTCAAATGGTTTAACTAGCTTATTAAGCAGGATCATTCATTACGAATCTATTAGATTTGCATAAAATACACTCTACCGCTACCAGTCTCAAAGATACAATGGCAACACCCTTTGAACTAAGGCCCATAAGTCGCCTTAATGGGTTACATGAAAATTTTAATGGCCCAGAACTTGGCCACTTACATTTACTGTGTAGACAGATGTTGAGTGCCGCTAATGAGAAGACTGTTGGATACTTAGTTTGTAATGCCCTCTGCTTAAATTCTGTAATTAACATATGTCATTGTTTAGCATTTTTGATCCCTCTCTTTAAAAAGGATTTTATATTAACCAAGGCAGTTAATTTCTTCTGTAAGGACTTCATATGTACCTTAGACCTCATCTCCTTCTACTATTCTCCCTCTTCACTTCAAGAAAACCACACTGACCTCCTTGATGATCTTTAAAAATGCCAGCCTCCTCAGGACCTTTACACTTCTGTAACCTCTGCCTGGCACACAGTAAGTCTGGGTCTCAGAGAAGCAGACACCAAAGTAGTATTAGACATGTAAGAGATATACTGGGAGAAATACCCATGAGGGAAACTAGGAAGGGGCTGGAGGGGGCTGGATGGGAGAACTGCCAAACCACAATGCAGATCTGAACCTTGTGATGAACAGAAAGAAGGGAAGAGGGAGGGAGAGAAGGAAGGAGGAAGGAAAGCAGGAAAGAAGGGAGGAAGAGGAAGGAAGAAAGGAAATATTTTTTGCACTTTCTTAGCTAGTCTCATTTTTTTTTCTTTCTTTACTTCTAATTTTATTAAGAAGTAACTGGCATACAGCACTGTATAATTTTCATCACTGATCTTTTAAAATGCCTATCTCACGCTGTCAACAACACTGATTTTTTAAAAAAATATCAATTTGATAGGCTAAAATATTTGTATCTTATGAATTGATATACCTCATTATTTATGCTTTTGAGTCTAGTGTTCATTTTCATTAACCTTTTTGTATTCTTTTTAGTGAAATATCTGGTTTTCCAATAGGTTGGAGAAGGAAATGGCAACCCACTCCAGTATTCTTGCCTGGAGAATCCCAGGAACAGAGGAGCCTGGTGGGAGGCCACCTATGGGGTCACACAGAGTCAGACACGACTGAAGTGACTTAGCAGCAGCAGCAGCCAATAGGTTGGCCTAAAAGTTCATTTGGGTTTTTCTATAGCAGCTTATAGAAAAACTTGAACGAACTTTTTGACCAACCAAATACCTGGACAATTTTTCTATAGAAAGTTTTTCTTTTAATTAACACTTTTACAGCATTAATATGTATGTTACATATATACATAATTAATATTACTAATATACACTATATATGTGAAAATGAAAGTGTTGGTTGCTCAGTTGTGTCTGATTCTCTGTGACCCCATGGACTGTAGCCTGCCAGGCTTCTCTGTCCATGGAATTCTCCAGGCAAGAATACAGGAATGGGTAGCCATTCCCTTCTCCAGGGGATCTTCCTGACCTAGGGATCTATTCTGGGTATCCTGCATTGGCAGGCAGATTCTTTACCCTCTGAGCTACCAGGGAAGCTCCATATATTATATACATACACACATATGTGTGAGTATGTTTGACTGGGCAGCAGATGTAAATAAATATTACTTCAAAGAAGACATACAGATGGCCAGTAGATACATGAAAAGACACAGAACATCACTAATTATTACAGAAATGCAAACCAAAACTACAACCAGATATGACCTCATACCAGCCAGAATAGCTATCATCAAAAAATCCACAAATAATAAATGCCGGAGAGGGTGTGGAGAGAAGAGAACCCTCTTAAATGTGAGAATGTAAATTGATACAACCACTATGGCGAACACTATGGAGGTTCCTTATAAAGCTAAAAATAGAGCTACCATATGACCCTGCAATTCCATTCCTGGGCATATATCTGGAGAAAACCATGATCCAAAGGGATACACGCAGCCCAATGTTCATTGCTGCTGCTGCTGCTAAGTCACTTCAGTCGTGTCCAACTCTGGGTAATCCCATAGACGGCAGCCCACCAGGCTCCCTCATCGCTGAGATTCTCCAGGCAAGAACACTGGAGTGGGTTGCCATTTCCTTCTCCAATGCATGAAAGTGAAAAGTGAAAGGGAAGTCGCTCAGTCATGTCCGACCCTTAGCATGGACTGCAGCCTACCAGGCTCCTCCATCCATGGGATTTTCCAGGCAAGAGTACTGGAGTGGGGTGCCACTGCCTTCTCCAATTGCAGCACTGTTTAAAATAGCCAAGACATGGAAGCAACTTAACTGTCCATCAGAGGAATGGATAAAGAAAATGTGGTACATATATACAACAGAATGCTACTCAGCCATTAAAAGGAACGAAATAATGCCATTTGCAGCAACATGGATGGACCTAGAGAGTGTCATAAAGAATGAAGTCAGACAGAGAAGGAGAACTATCGTATGACATCACTGCTATGTGGAATCCAAAAAGAAACGTTACAAATGAACTTACTTACAAAACAGAAAGAATGCACAAACTTAGAAAACAAACTCATGGTTGACAGGGGGAAGGAATAATTAGGGAGTTTGGGATGGACATGTACATACTGCTATAGTTTAAATGGATAACAAATTAAGACCTATTGTATAGCACATACAGCCTTGACGCACTCCTTTTCCTATTTGGAACCAGTCTGTTGTTCCATGTCCAGTCCTAACTGTTGCTTCCTGACCTGCATACAGATTTCTCAAGAGGCAGGTTAGGTGGTCTGGTATTCCCATCTCTTTCAGAATTTTCCACAGTTTATTGTGATCCACACAGTCAAAGGCTTTGGCATAGTCGATAAAGCAGAAGTAGATGTTTTTCTGGAACTCTCTTGCTTTTTCCATGATCCAGCGGATGTTGGCAATTTGATCTCTGGTTCCTCTGCCTTTTCTAAAGCCAGCTTGAACATCAGGGAGTTCACGGTTCACGTATTGCTGAAGCCTGGCTTGGAGGATTTTGAGCATTACTTTACTAGCATGTGAGATGAGTGCAATTGTGCGGTAATTGGAGCATTCTTTTGCATTGCCTTTCTTTGGAATTGGAATGAAAACTGACCTTTTCCAGTCCTGTGGCCACTGCTGAGTTTTCCAAATTTGCTGGCATATTGAGTGCAGCACTTTCACAGCATCATCTTTCAGGATTTGAAACAGCTCAACTGGAATTCCATCACCTCCACTAGCTTTGTTCGTAGTGATGCTTTCTAAGGCCCACTTGACTTCACATTCCAAGATGTCTGGCTCTAGATGAGTGATCACATCATCATGATTATCTGGGTCGTGAAGATCTTTTTTGTACAGTTCTTCTGTGTATTCTTGCCACCTCTTCTTAATATCTTCTGCTTCTGTTAGGTCCATACCATTTCTGTCCTTTATCGAGCCCATCCTTGCATGAAATGTTCCCTTGGTATCTCTAATTTTCTTGAAGAGATCTCTAGTCTTTCCCATTCTGTTGTTTTCCTCTATTTCTTTGCATTGATCACTGAAGAAGGCTTTCTTATCTCTTCTTGCTATTCTTTGGAACTCTGCATTCAGGTGCTTATATCTTTCCTTTTCTCCTTTGCTTTTCGCCTCTCTTCTTTTCACAGCTATTNAAACTCCAGTACTTTGGCCACCTCATGCGAAGAGTTGACTCATTGGAAAAGACTCTGATGCTGGGAGGGATTGGGGGCAGGAGGAGAAGGGGACGACCGAGGATGAGATGGCTGGATGGCATCACTGACTCGATGGATGTGAGTCTGAGTGAACTCCGAGAGATGGTGATGAACAGGGAGGCCTGGCGTGCTGCGATTCATGGGGTCGCAAAGAGTCGGACACGACTGAGCGACTGAACTGAACTGAACTGTATAGCACATGGAACTCTACTCAGTGTTATATGACAGCCTGGATGGGAGGGGGTTTGGGGAAAATGGATACATGTATATTCATGGCCGAGTCCCTTCACTGTTCACCTGAAATTATCACAACATTATTAGCAGCTATAATACTCACAGGGATATTCACAGGTATACCCCAAAACAAAATCAAGAATTCAATTTAAAAAAAATAATAAAAATTTTAGCTCCCCAAACTATAAGAGAACACATTTCTTTTATTTTAAGCCATCAAGTTTTAGGTTATTTGTAACTGCCACCAGAGGAAACCACGTGTGTGTGTTCATGTACATACACATGCACACACATATATACATGTTTATTTGTGTGTGTATATGTCAGACTAGCACATATTAGTCTAATTCAGTGTAATTCACCTTTACTGCTTCACCTTCTTTTTCTCCAACTAGAGTTAAAAAACAGCCTCCTGGAAAATATCCTTCTAGCTCTTGGTTTTATACAACTTACTCTACTTAATTTCTTTAAATACAATCTAAAAATTAAACTTCACTATGTGTCTTTCCTATGTGTCAGTTGGTTAGTTTTGACCTGATAAAGTGATACATCTGTCCTGTGTTGTTCTTATTCCATTAATGTTCCACAATCAGTGATGTTTACAAGCTCAAAGAAAAGAAATCACCAATTTAATAAAATTAAAATGTGTTTCAGTCCTGAAGATTTTATTCTTCCATAAAGAATTTTCATAGATAAATACAAGTACATAGGCTTTCATATACTATATCATCTCTGGGTCCTACACAATGTTGATTCCCTCCTCTAGGTCCTATATTTTTTATATATTTCTATAGCACTAGATTATGAGACCCTTGA
The DNA here is from genome assembly GCA_006410635.1 of Cephalophus harveyi. Classification (NCBI taxonomy): domain Eukaryota; kingdom Metazoa; phylum Chordata; class Mammalia; order Artiodactyla; family Bovidae; genus Cephalophus; species Cephalophus harveyi. Next base: position 326,299 of record SJYT01006333.1, on the reverse strand, counting down.
GAGAGGTTTACACTTCCTTGAGTCCAATGGTAGCATTGGTCCCAGGACTTAATTGGTGTGCAACAATGCTTATTAAATTAACCCTGAAAATTTCGAAATAAATCAAGTGCCGGTCCATTAAAACATCCCATAAGGGCTAAATCTAGACGGTATGTCACAGTTAGGAAGATCACAAATGTAAATCTATAGGGCTGAAGGCGATTTGCAAAAGATTTGTAGGTAAATCGCACATTCAAAGACCATGTAGATTTCTCTTTGGCAATTGTGAGTCAAATTCTATTCATCACAGTCCACAACATGGCTATAAGGCATAAGTAACAACCTTTTTCATTCTTGCTAGTATAAAGCCTTATCTACTCCAGACTTGGTTTATGCTTTCTTACAGCCAAAGTTTGGACCGGCAACACAAACTGAATCCTTCACCCATACAACTTACACGCCGAACACTGAGGCTGACTACATCAGTAGCAGGATGGTTGTTTGATTATGAGATGAGAAGCACTGTGAGAGAAATAGAAATAAATTCTGCATCTGACCTTAGGAGAAAGCCATTAAAATCAATTAAAAGAAACATCAACAGCTAGTAGGTACTGTGATCTTCATAGTGTTACTGCCTTCCACTAATCTTCCAGAGAGGTAACTCTGGGATGCTGTGCTCAAGCTACTTAAAGCCATTCATCTCCAAGAAGTTGTGACAGTTACCTTGCCATTTTGTTCCCAGTCCTCAAGGGGAAATTTAATCAAGATTGTCAGAGCTTGAAAGAAAAGGGGGAAAATACACACAATCAAGCTACCCTTCAATAACCAGATAAAACCACCAAGAATTAATCAAAACTTAACTTGAAACCCTTCCAGAACTGCAAAACTCTCACAGTATCCCAGAGATAGATGATCCCATGAATTCTGATGTATGCAGCACGCTGGCTTGATAAAATGGTGATGTTTTCCTGCCGTAAGTGGTATAATTCACTATGCATCATATGCATTCATTTAATAAGATCCCTGTTTCACACTCAGCCAGGCATTTCTCACAAACTGCCATCTTCACAGGCCACCCGCTCTGCTGATTCAGCTTTCTACTGTTGTGAGTCACGCTGCCACCAGCTGCCATTTTTTCATGACACAAGCTAATGATCTGGTGCTTTCTTGCATGTTGAGGTTAATAGATAACTAATACATTTTAGCACATTCATTATGGCCAGTTCTCCACTAAGAAAAAAACTGCACATTGGGTTGTTCTGCTTTGACAAATGTGGTGCTACATCGTGAAGGCTGATTAAAATCAATACTTCTGTGGAAAATTACATACAAGATGTATTAGTATCCAGGATACTCTCATAAGAACGCTTCTTATTCTCAATTCTGCTCTCTCACCCTGCACCCTCAGAAAAAGCACACTAAAACTGGATGTGATTATTCATGAGGAAGTCAGAGTTTTTTCAACTGACAAATTAAAATTACTCATCAGTTAGGCCATAGCTTGTCATTTAAGACAGGTGAATTTTAGTTTAGTTTGGAGAGTAATGCTAGCTAATGAGGAACTGCAAGAAATTGAAAACATTCTGAAGTCATATTTTATGTCCAGTCGAAATTTCAGAAAGCCTCCAGAAATTCAATGGCATAAACTTTCTCAGTTGAAACAAGAGAGCAAAGAACAAGCAGAGAGAAATAATTCAGTAGAGGAGGAAAGCAAAACTGGAGATGACCACAAGACGTAAATTGTGTGCAAATGTGCAGACAACTGGGGAAGAACTTTGGGCTTTGCACTGGTACAGAAGACAGACATACACAAATCTTAGCCAGATCTTTAGGGAAATGACCCAAACTAGCAGCAGCATTATTTTTAAGTAAGTCTCATAATTCCCTGCCCAGTAAGTATCATTTAAGTATTATTATTTCCATTTCACAGAAAAGGAACATAATCAGAGAGGCTCAGTACCAAAACTGGAACTCAAGCTCAGGTTTGCCTGATCCAAGGCTTGGCTCTTTCCACCCTGCCTCTGCCCACATTCCCTAATACCCACTGGCAGAATTAGTTACTATACACTCTATATCAGGGGTCCCCTCCCCAACCTCCAGGATCTAATGCCTGATGATTTGAGGCAGAGCTGATGCAATAGTAATAGAAATAAAGTGCACAATAAATGTAATGGGCTTAAATCATCCTGAAACCATCTTCCCTCTAACAGTCCATAGAAAAATTTTCTTCCACGAACCCATTTCTGGAACCAAAAAGCTTGGGGGCAATTGCTCTATATCCTGAAAGTTTCTCTTTGATTGTTTGGTATTTATTGATTTCTTCATTTTTGGTTTTTATATCTTTGTAGCAGTTCTTATCACTCCGTTTACCAGTTTATCTCCTAACATGACTCTCTCTCATATTTTACTGGTGTATTCTCATCACTTAGCAGTACCTGGAGCATAGTAGGTATTCAATAAAGGCTTGTGTGCTTGTTCCATCATTCATACATTAGCCTTTATTAAGCTCCCTGTACATGTCAGACACTGGGGATGGAGCAGTAAACAAAAGCAGACAGAAGACCCTGCTCTCAATCAGTGAGCAGAAAACATCACCCAAATCATCATATAAATTAAAACACATTGCAAAGCCCACTGAGGTGTGTGCTATGTCACAGAGGAGCAAAGAACTTCAAGAGTACAGGACAGTCTGGAGAATCCAGTAAGGATTCTAAAGAAAAGGATTTGTGAGTGAGCAGTTAAGAACAAGTAGATGGGTAGAAATTCCCGGCAATCCCTCAGCAGGAGATGACACAGCAAGACTAGATCCATAGGAGGATCAGTGTGACGGGAGGGCAAAGATGGAGAGGGAAATAGGTAAGCACGAAGAGTCAGCACTGCATCAGAGGAAAACACACACTTCTCATTAACCAGAAGCCATCGATCTATAGAGACTTCCACAAAGAGAAAATCCATGATCTTTCATTCCAGTTCCAAAATGTTTGGAGCAGCTGTCCATTTTCTTTCCAAACTCCTTTTAAAAAAAAAATTGCTCAACTTATTAGATAAGTGATATTCCATTAGCACCGGACTGTCCAGACCAGGGACTGTCAGCAGCAACTTCTCTGACCACTGGAGAGTCAGAGCCGCCTCTGAAGCAGTAGTAACTGAAAGGAGGGGTCTGAGAAGGCAAGTTTCCTATAAATGAGGCTGAGAGGAAGCTCCTTGTCCACAGGACTGGTGGTAAAACTATGCATTCAACTGATTATCCAAAAAATAACATCAGTGATTAGCAAAGTGAAGTGAAAGTTGCCCACTTTGCAACCCCATGGACTATAGCCTGCTAGGCTCCCCTGTCCATGGAATTTTCCAGGCAAGAATACTGGAGTGGGTTGCCATTTCCTTCTCCAGGGGATCTTCCTGGACCAGGGATCAAACCCATGTCTCCTGCATTGGCAGGCAGATTCTTTACCACTAAGCCACCAGCCCTAGAGTGACCCAATATCAGCCTGAAAATGGCAGATCCCTCACCTTTCAAGAAGGTGCCGGCACCAGGTAACTGGGCCAGCAATCCCATCAGATGCATCCCACAAGGGAGAAGTCAGCTCTACTCTCCGAAGGTGCTTGCTGCACCCGTGTGGGAAGAAACCAATGAGTACAATGCAAAAACCTGCGTGTTGAGTAGTTAAAGTTTATTGGGTGTTTTTTACCCCCAATTAAGTGTGTTTGTAGTGATTCCATCAGCAGAAACTACCAGTACACTGAACTCCCATGCATTACCTGACATGGTATTTCCATTTTGCTCTGTTAACAAAGACTAGAGTTTAATTTCCAGGGACGTCTCAGCACAGATGCTCAAACGGAATGATTAATTTCTTTTTTTTTTCTGTTCATTCTTTAGAAACTCATTTTTTAGACTGGTCTAAAGACATATTGCACCAAATCTTAAGACAAAGGACACTGGACGTTAAGAAAGAGATTCACCTCAGAATTTACAGTCTAGGGCAGTTACTTGTCTTGTGTGTACTGTGGTTACTTTCCAGGAATGAAGAAATAGCAACTCGTGTCCATAAGGATAGGTGAGGTGAAGTCGCTCAGTCGTGTCCGACTCTTTGCGACCCCGTGGACTGTAGCCTACCAGGCTCCTCTGTCCATGGGATTCTCCAGGCAAGAATACTGGAGTGGGTTGCCATTTCTTTCTCCAAGAGATCTTCCCGACCCAGGGATCGAACCCAGGTCTCCCGCATTGGAGGCAGACGCTTTAACCTCTAAGGATAAGTCATAAGCAAAGAAAAAATTATTTAAGAAAAACATAAGGAGTTAAGGTACCATTAAGGCATCTCTACATTTACATGAAGTTGAAAGACAAAATAGGGTGAGGATAGATTAATAAAGAGTATCCTGCATGGTTAGCAATAAAAAATGCTTTTTCATAGACATTAGTGGGGTTTATTTTGATTGGCTTTTTATTAGTGGTTGTAATTCTATTTCCTGGATCAATGAGTCCAAAATTAGATATTAGCAACCACAGGGGTAGAGTAACTCAAGTAACTCTTGAGGATAAGCAATTAAAATAGATTAGGAAATGGCTTCCTTTCATAGCTGTGGGCTAAGTATCCAGAACCAGATTGCTCTCAGGCCCTGCTATGAAACCAAAAAGGCTGCTCCTCAGCTGGGGAGAGGGGTCTTTCCATACCCTATTTTTGGCCCTTATTCTCTCTCCTTCACTTCCTTTTGGTCTCCTGGAAATGAATTCAATTTGTTCACCCTAAGGAACTGAGAGCTGTTAACAGCTTAATATGTTATCTCTCCCACTGGTATTTGCACTTTGATAGAGAATAATGCCTTAACTCAGAAGAGTGAACTGTTTGGGCAATGAACTGAATGGAAGGGATCAGGGTTCAGGATAGGCAAGTATATAACTCCATGTTGCTCAGTGGGCCAGCTTATAGGATCAGGTCAGAGAGGACCCAGATCAGAGATTCTCAAAGTGCAGCCCAGTGTGGCCCTGAGAGACTGTCAGTGGTTACATGAGGTCAAAACTACTTTCATAATAATACTAAGATGTCATTTGCCCTTTCACTCTTGTTTTCTCATAAACATGGTGGGGTTTTCTAGAATCTTCATGATGGGGAATATCACAACCTATTGAACACAGAAACAGGAGAATTCAGATGCCTATTAAGTAACATGTTAAGAAGATTTGCAAAGATGAAAAACAATTCTTCTTTGAATTAGTTTTAGAGTCTTAAAATGCTTAGTAAAATAATTAATCAAAAACTCAATGAAATTTTAAAAGTAAATGTCAATACATTTAAATTTAAAATCTTAAATAAAATTTTAAGATTATAAACACAATTTTTTAATTTTTTGATGTATTTTGTGCCAGCATTTTTTCTTATGCGTAGTATTATATAGTTTTGATTGTACATGGAAAATAACTACATTTTCCTGTTATTTTCCATATTTTGGAATAAGTGCTTGACATATTAAAAACATTTTTAACTGTTGTTAAATGCTGTGTGACATTCCATTGTATGAATATGCCATCTTTTACTATTTCTTTTGTTAAATATTTAAGTTTATCATTCCCTCTTAGAAATAATGGTGATGAACATCTTATGTGCCAATTTAGAAACTAAAAAATAGTTAACAGAAATTTAAATCCCTAATATGCATTTTAAGTGGGATGCCTTAAATATATTGAGGTTGTCTATGTTATACTACACAGAAACATCAAAAATACAGATTTTTAACCAAAATGTTTGGGTAACACCATCATATATGGGATGGTGTTCTCATTTTTTAATTCTCATGGTAGTCTTAGAATTTTTTGTATATCTATCATGGTATTTTGGATTACTATGTCAACCTTACTAATAGGCAGTTATTTTTTTAATTGTAATCAATGTCTACATGAGCAACTTTGTAAAAGTTCTGGATATAATTCTTAGTTTAAAATGGAGTGTCAGACATTGAAGGAAAGTTCAAATTAGCTGATAATAAAATGAATGTGGGAAAGCTTTAACCAGCTGAGCAGAAGGGCAGAAAAATTAGTTAGAATAACATCAGTGAGTGGGTATGACTCAGTCAAGAGACAAGCACAACCTAACTGAAAAGTAAGGCATCCATTAAAACAAATCTATTCCAGGAAAGCAAAGAAAACCATGAATGGCAAAACCCAGCAACACGAACATGTGACAAATGCGATGTATATGACTGTATTTGCACTACTCTCTCTCCCGATTAGACATGGATTATCCAGAAAACAAAGATCCCCTAATACAGACTTAACAGAAAGCCTCAGGATCAGGAAACCCACTTCAAAGTCATCCAGACAAACAATCTAACCTCATGGCCCACCCAGGCTGACCACAAGGCAGCAGAGCAAAAAGGTGACCCCAAAGAAATGGGCAGAGGAAACGGCACCATTTTGTCATCATTTTCCTTGGAGAAACAAGGATGCATGACATTTTATTAATAGGCACAATCTCCTTATGTAAGTAACCTGGTAAAAGGTAATAGGGTGATTTCATGCTCTGCTGAAAAGAAGTGGGATGGCTTTCTACCCTAAAGCCCTTGGTGCTTTTTCAAGCACAGCATGGAGCATATTTGCTATTTCTTTATCACAGATAGAACCTCAGTGATGTAAAAGAGCTGATCCAGCTTCCTGCAGAAAGGCTGTTTATTATGTACACCATTGATTTCGTATACTCCAGGGCCTATTGGCTCATGCAGTTGTAACCAAGATGGATACTGACTAGTGGAGTTGCAAAGACAGCTGTCTTGATTCTTTCATTTCTTTTGGTTATATCACAACATGCTAATTAATGCAAGACCACAAGGTCAGTGCCTTGTCAATTTGACCTGATACCTCTTACAGTGTGAAATCTCCTTGCAGAGATCTTGAGACAAGTTGCCAACAATCTCAAAGTTCTGCTGGTTTGGAAAAGGAAATGGCAACACATTCCAGTATTTTTGCCTGAAAAATCCCACGGACAGAGGAACCTGGTGGGGCTAGAGTCCGTGAGGTTGCAAAGAGTTGCGCACGACTGAGTAAGCATTCACCATTAAGTCCTGGAGGTATACAGTCCATCCTGTTTTCATTCACAACTTCCATTTACTTACTCAATTCACAAATATATACCGAATTACTAGTGTGTACCAAGTACTTTTAGGCTCTAAGCAAAACAAAAATGCCTGATGACATGGGAAAAAAAAAAAAAAAAAAAAAAACAGTGCAGAGACGGGCAGTGTCAGCCTGACATCTTAAACATGGTGGTCAGGGGAGGCCTCGCTTAGAAGAAGTCATTTGAGCAAGACCTAGAGAGGGGCGATCCACAGGGATATCTGGAGAAGGAATGTTCCAAGCAGAGACCCAGAGGAAGGAGCATCACCCAACAAGTTCAAAGAGTAGCAAGAAGTACAGGACAAGGCGAACAAAGGACAAATGTGGGAAGGGAAACAGGAAGAAGAGTGGTGGGCCCGCAGATAGTGAGGGTCTTAAGTGCTGTCAGAGGACCATTGTTTTTCTGAGTGAGGTGGAAAACCACTGGAGGTTTTGTACTGATACAAAGGACTGATGTTATCAGATCTGCTGTTTAACAGGACCCCCAGGTAGAGAACAGACTGCCAAGAAATACAAACAGAAGAGGGAGACCAGGTAGAAGATTACTGGAATAATCCAAGTGCAAGATTGTGATGACTTGGACTACAACACAGCAGGGTAGGAGATGAGAAGTGGTCAGAACATGGGTCACTTTGGAAGATGGCGCCACACAGAATTTGCTGACAGATTGAGAAAGAAAGGGAAAGGATGGTCTTTAGCATCGTTAAATACAGAGGAACCCCCTTTCCGTAAGTTTGCTTTATGCCACTTTGCTTTTATGAAAGACCTGGGTTAGTGCCTGCTTTTACTAACAGAAAGACATCCAAGAGGATATTTGTTTTTCAAAAAAAAAAAGATGAAAAGTGAAACTGAGCGTTTCAGAGGCAGTGTGCACCCCAGCACTAAGAGTGGCCCCGCCAAGCTCGTCTCCCAGAACTACACTCACTGCCTCAGCATCGAGCCCCTCAGCTTCGAACTGTGTCTGTGTGAGCATCTGTGCTTTACCGAGATTTCTTTTATGCATTCCTTAGCAAGATGTGCCCTCAGGTAACTGCTTCTTCACTTTACACCATGTCGGCTTACAAAGTTTCCATAGGAACACGCTACTTTAGGATAGTGAGAGAGGACTGTATAGGTTTGGAGTTCAGGGACAGGGTCTGACTAAAACTTGGGTCTGGGAGTCATCAGCATATAATTGATGCTTTAAGACATAAGACTGTGTGAGAGCCCTAAGCAGTAAGTGAAGCTAAAGAAGATGACAGAGAAGCGAGCTTTATGGCTTGGCAGTGCACAGAGGTCAGGACAAGAGAAGAAACCAGCCAAGCCAAGAGCAGGAGTGGCCAGTGAGGAAGGGGCATGGCTGGCACTATAAACCAAGTAAAGGGGAGGAAACCACCAGGGGTGCAAATGCTGATGTCCTTAATGGACCAAGAACTAACCACTGGATTTAACAACGTGGAAGTTAGTAGTATTCTTGAAATGAGCCATTTCTTTGAAGTGACTGAGGCAAAAATCTAATTGAAGTGGGTCTAAAAGCAAAAGTGAAAAGATAAGTTGGAGATGGTAAATATGAGTTGCATGCTTGCTTGGTTGTGTCCGACTCTTGCAACCCCATGGATAGTAGCCAGCCAGGCTCCCCTGTCCATGGGATTTTCCAGGCAAGAATACTAGAATGAGTTGCCGTTTCCCACTCCAGGGGATCTTTTTGACCCAGAGATAGAATATGAAAGCTCTTTCTTTCACTCAGAAGAAAACATAAATGAGGTAGTAGCTAGAGAGGGATACAAGATCAGGAAAGGTTATATTTAGATGGGAGACACTCCACTGTACATGTTGGCAGAAATGTTGTAGCAGACAGAGTTAAAAAGGATATTGCAGCAGGCAGAGGAGAGAGTTGCTGGAATCAGAGGCAGATGCTGGGATTGGTGCTCGAGGGTAACACACAAACTAACAGGGGAGAAACAGAGTGTATGGATGTAGATATAGCCAAGTGGGTTGATGAGGGAGTAACAGTTTATAGACATTTACAGAAGCTCTCATCTTATTACTTCTATTTTACGGGAAGGGAAGGGGGTCAAAGAAATACGGCCCAGTGTCAACAAATAAGAATGAGAATGGGAGAGGAAATGTTAGAGGCTTTTGAAAAAGGAGAATCATTCTCTTGAAGGAGTGAGGGGAAGTAGCAGAATGTCAGAGCGCCCTAGGAGCTAGTGACGGGGCCAGCTTCATTGGCATCTGACCTGGACAGTCACACAGGGCCCTGTACTCGGAAGGTTTAATGCTTTGTTATCTCTATCTTGAAATTCTTAAAAATGTCCTCTTTGAAATCGTGTTCTCTGAAGTCCAGTGGAACAAGGGAGCACCTGCGTGGGCAGGAAAGATGCATCAGGCAGCAACACATGCAAGTGGTTGTGGCCCAGCGGAAGTCTGTGCACACGCATGGGGTCAAGGCTGGGAGCAGAGGAGCATGCCTCGGGGCACTCCTGGCACCACTGTCCTAGGCAGTAAGCCCAGACTGGTAGCTGCAACCCCAGAAAGTGGCAGGGGCCTCCGGAGAAAGCAGGGCTCTGAATGGTGGAGAGGCAGCTCCCGGGACTGCAATGGGAAGCCACTTGTCCCTGTCCCCAGAGCCTGGCCTACAGTATCCGCACAAGTATAAACTCTGGACTGGACACTAGGGCAGGAACTGCTTTCTCTCAGGCAGCAAATCTTACCAGTTAAGTTGTTATCAGACAAAAACAAGCACAGGGATATCACAGTAAAGCATATCAAGGAGTCAGTAGAGTTCTTTAAAAAGTTTAGAATCTCCAGTTTCAAAATCTGCTACACTGCAAAGCAAATAGCCACAGGCTTAGAAATAGAAATTAAATTAAAAATCATCACATTCAGCAGAAAGGAACACTATTACCATGTTAAACTCCAGATGAACTTATTATTAATAAAGAAGCCAGTTCTTTCTTGTAATCGAAAATATAGCAAGAGAATATGTAAATAATCATTTTGAAATATGTACAAATCATGACACCACTTTCACTTGTATAACTTCCATGAGTTACAGGAAATATTGGAGGAAATATTAAAAAGCCATTGTATAAATTTACAACCAAAATTGCATTCAAACTTACTTGAAAATGATTTTATGAAGAGTGAAATCTTTTTAGAAAAATTGCCCTGCACAAATCATCAGCTCTAGAAGTACTAAAATTTATAATCAAAATAATTTACCAGAAGTATAACCTACTTATTATACAAGGGACAAGTACTAGGAAGAAAGGATCATTAGGACCATGTCAGAAGATGACTACCGCAAAAATGAAAAAATATTTATAAATAGCTTTACAAATTTTTCTAGATATTGTTGGTTGCTCTGCTCCTTCACTTATATCTGTACCTATGTGCACCAAAATATGGCTCATTGTTTACTTCTGATAGTAGATAAGAAATGTTTTGATAGTTCAGGATATTACAAATCATATAATAAACTTCTCATGTTTCTATGGATTCTCTTCTTGTATATAACATCATTTCTTAGCAGTATACATTTCATCTATATATAATTAATAACCATATCAACAAAGATAATACCATAACAGGTTTTTAAGAAAAAGTATGCCAGTCTTGTCACAGCTATACTATAAAAACTCTCAAAATTTCCAATAACAATCTCATCATTAGAAAGATCCTCCACAAAATTAAAATTTATCAAAAGTTTTTGCAATGGGAAGGAAAGAAACAAGATTCGCCATTTTCATTCTGCGTTTTCTGGAGTAAAGCTGAAGGACTTGAAAAGTTTTTTAAAAAAATTTCTTGCAGTCTTACTTGCTCCTGAAGTTGTTCTAAATTACATAGATTGAAAATGGAAGTTTACAAAAGAATAAATTTTGATCATCTATTATAAGTGAATTTTCAGAAAAGTGAGCCAGAAAAATCTTTAGATCAATTACAATATGTTAATGAAATATTATTTTGTTGTATTACTAAATATTAATTTTTGCAATTTTAAAATTTATGTCACTAATCATGTAATGCTATAACTATATACTATGGTTTATAAGTTGCAAAATATTTTTAAAGTGAAAAAGCTTTCATATTTTAGTGTATTTAAGGCCATTCTTCCTGCCTTTTGTAAGCGTCATATATAATGATACCTCACAGAATGACTATTCTCAAGGGCTCTTTGCATGGATCCAATCTTATCTGATCTAACTCACTAGTTCTTAAGCTAGAAGTACCTAAAATTCTATCACCTAATGTGGCTACACGCATTCTTCCTATGAGTCAATGGAGGGCTGCTCTCAGAGGATCCTATGATTCTGCAATCTCAGTGACTTCATAATATCTTGGTTTGAGTGCATTTAACCAGTTTTATTTTGAAATTTTGGAGGGTAACACAAATAATCCATATGTTCTAATGGTCAGAAAGTTGTTCTCCCTACTTCATCTGCACACATCGTTGCCTTGACGGACTCCTTTTCCTATTTGGAACCAGTCTGTTGTTCCATGTCCAGTTCTAACTGTTGCTTCCTGACCTGCATACAGATTTCTCAAGAGGCAGGTTAGGTGGTCTCGTATTCCCATCTCTTTCAGAATTTTCCACAGTTTATTGTGATCCACACAGTCAAAGGCTTTGGCATAGTCAAGAAAGCAGAAATATATGTTTTTCTGGATCTCTCTGGCTTTTTCCATGATCCAGTGGATGTTGGCAATTTGATCTCTGGTTCCTCTGCCTTTTCTAAAGCCAGCTTGAACATCAGGGAGTTCACGGTTCACGTATTGCTGAAGCCTAGCTTGGAGGATTTTGAGCATTACTTTACTAGCATGTGATTAGCTACATCCAAAGACTAGAGTTCAGCAGTAACTGGCAATACACCTAAGAAAAAGTGAAAGTGTTAGCTACTCTGTTTTGTCTGACTCTGCGACCCCAAACCACCTGCCTGCCAATACAGGAGACATAAGAGATGGGGGTTCGATCCCTGGGTCTGGAAGATCTTCTGGAGGAGGACATGGCAACCCACCCCAGTATTCTTGCCTGGAGAATCCCATGGATGAAGGAGCCTGGCAGGCTATAGTCCATAAGGTCACAAGAGAGGGACACAACTGAAATGATTTAGCAAGCATGTACATCAGTATACCTAACAACTCTAAAAAAAAAAAAAAAAACAGGTGGCATTGAAGGCTATTTAACCTACAGCAGGGTAGCCTAATTTTCAAAGTATTGTTAAATCAGTATCTCTAAATTTTGTGTGATGTCTCCCCACCCACCCCCCACCTTTTCTCTGGACTGCCTTCAAAACTACTATTGTAATTTGAGATGTGGACCATATAAAATGGACCAAATGATAAGATAATGGGCAAAAGCATTTCCAAAATGAGACCAGCTGTCGACCTCATCTTTCAGAGGGAGGTGCTGGCAAGACTCCACTGGCCCCCGGCCTAGTCTTGTTTCAAACTGATTAGCAAACATTCTGGTCAATCAATCCTGTCCCAAATTAAGTTGTTGGTAAGAAGAAAGGAGTATGATTTGCATTACAAAGCTCTCAGGAATCTGATCAATGACATGTGACTTCCCAGAGTCTCTTTCATATTGAGTTAAAATAAGGCTGATCCTCTTTCTAAATTGAGAAGGAGAGACTAGAAACCCCAGAACACATCACATAGTGAAGAATGGGCTGAAATTGAACCTTCAGATGTTTCTATATTTGTAGTCAATACAAATGAATAGTTTTGTTTTGTTTTGTTTTTTACGTAAACAGTTCTTCTACCTTCACAGGTTTCATGGCTCAGTTGCAAAAATGCTTGAAAATCTCCTTTGGTTCTTAAAATTGATACCTCGTCTGAGAGAGAACCACTGTCTTTGTTACTGGCTAATCATATCACTTTAGGCTCTCATATTTTATAATGCTTCAAGAATTGGGATGGGACCTGAGACATACTGCCATCCATGAGCAACAACACTGAAATGAAATTCTCTCCTTCAATTATCTGGAGATTCTATAAAAATTGAATTTTATTCCAAGTTACTGCCTGAAAATATGTTACTACTGGAGTAATAAACTAAATCATGGCCTTAGAGCACAGAGCAAACTTTATATTCAGGGGAAGCCAAAGAACCATCTAGTTCAAAGTTGTGGCTCAGGACGTTGTGGCTCAGAGACTTGAAATGATCTGCCTAAGGTCACACTGCAAATTAGTACCAGACCTTGAGTTAAAATGTAGGTTTTATGATTCCTAGCCAAATGTTTTTCTACTGTAAGAGTGATAATTTTGTGTCTTTGGGAAGTTTACGGTATTGTCCCACAGTGACTTAGAAGAATTTGGCTCCTTATGAATCATTTAGTAATACAGAAACAAGCTGGTTTTTAATGAGTCTAGAATTGACTGTGTGACCCTGTATATAAAATATTAAACCAGGAGACAGATATGATGTGAAACTGGCAAAAAGCCATGCCATGCTATATACACCCATGCTAGGAGACAGTATAATTTCTACCTTGCCTACTTTATAACAGTATGAGTAGCTTGTAAGTTTTCAAATTTTAAAGGGCTGGCTGCAGTCCAGGGCTAGCTGTGTCAGGGTGCTAATAAGCTTGGGAGCTTTTTAGAGTTACAGAATCCTCAAATTGTAGGCATGAAGGAGAGAGCAAGAAAAGAATCAAATCCCTCATTACTGTAAACCAAATGGGAATATTTTCATCCTCAGCATTTTGTGAGGTAAGAAAAAAAGTTTTTCTCTACCTTCTTCTATTCTGTATCTGGGACCTATAAATTAAATTGATACAAGACAGATAAATAGGAGAAAAAGGAAATTTTAAATGGTATTTTTAACTTTACATCCACAGGGTCTACACAGAAAAGAAGTAAAATTTCCAAGGAATGGTTAGACTCGGTAGCTTATATGCCATTTTAACAGAGGATAATAAATTATGGAGATGTGCCTAGAAAAAGGGAAGGAGGGGCTGGGCTTCTAGGAACAGCCAATTGTGGAAAGAAAAATATGTGAAAACTAATGGAATACACGGCTACTTTAATAAGGTTGGTTTTGTGCAGACTGTTGGTGCCGACTTGCCATCTTCTTCCTGATCATAGAATTCCCACAGAGAGGGGATTTATGGCCGTTCTCATTTCTCAGAAGTTCCTGCATTTAGTCAAATAAGAGATGTTCTGAGAAGGATTCTTTCTGAATCGGTTGATTCTCAATTGCCTTCAGCTCAACAATCCACATGTCAAAACGGCATATTTGAAAGTGGCATATTGTGATGCTACTCAGCCCCAGGGGCAGAGTGACTATGGTGATCAAGAATCTTCCCATGAACTGCACAAGCAGCAGATTAAATATCTCTGATCAGCTAGGTAGACCCTTCAGTGCAATAAGAAATCAGAATGACCATCCAGAACCATTTTACACAGAGAAAGAAGCTGGCAGGTAGAACAGGAGATATCATGCAATTCTAGAACTTAATTTCTGGAAGATGGCTTCAATTAGAACATCATGTTTAGCTCACTGTTTTTACAGGTGAGGAAGTAAGGCTGCTGTAGCCTCCCTTAAGGTCTTCAGCTAGCAGATAATAGGCAAAGAGCTTAAGCAGGTCAACTGACTTCCAGTCCAACTCAATACTTTGATCAGTTAGTCAGCTCAGTGATTCAATCATGTCTGGCTCTTTGTGACCCCATGGACTGCAGCATGCCAGGCTTCCCTGTCTACCACCAACTCCCAGAATTTACTCAGACTCATGTCCATTGAGTAGGTGATGCCATCCAACCATCTCATCTTCTGTTATCCCCTTCTCCTCCCACCTTCAATCTTTCCCAGCATCAGGGTCTTTTCAGATGAGTCAGTTCTTTGTATCAGATGGTCAAAGTATTGGAGTTTCAGCTTCAACATCAGTCCTTTCAGTGAATATTCAGGACTAATTTCCTTTAGGATGGACTGGCTGGATCTCCTTGCAGTCCAAGGTACTCTCAAGAGTCTTCTCCAACACCACAGTTCAAAAGTATTAATTCTTCAGTGCTCAGCTTTCATTATAGTCCAACTCTCACATTCATACATGACTACTGGAAAAACCATGGCCTTGACTAGATTGACCTTTGGTGGTAATGTCTCTGCTTTTTAATATGCTGTCTAGGTTGGTCATTGGCACCCCACTCCAGTACTCTTGCCTGGAAAATCCCATGGACAGAGGAGCCTGGTAGGCTGCAGTCCATGAGGTCGCTAAGAGTCAGACATGACTGAGCGACTTCACTTTCACTTTTCATTTTCCTGCATTGGAGAAGGAAATGGCAACCCACTCCAGTGTTCTTGCCTGGAGAATCCCAGGGACAGGGGAGCCTGGTGGGCTGCTGTCTATGGGGTCGCACAGAGTCGGACACGACTGAAGCGACTTAACAGCAGCAGTAGCAGCAGCAGGTTGGTCATAACTTTTCTTCCAAAGAGTAAACGTCTTTTGATTTCATGGCTGCAGTCACCATCTGCAGTGATTTTGAAGCCCAAAAAAATAGTCTGTCACTGTTTCCAGTTTTCCCATCTATTTGCCATGAAGTGATGGGACCAGATGCCATGATCTTAGTTTTCTGAATGTTGAGCTTTAAGCCAACCTTTTCACTCTCCTCTTTCACTTTCATCAAGAGGCTCTTTAGTTCTTTTTGACTTTCTGCCATAAGGGTGGTGTCATCTGCATATCTGAGGTTACTGATATTTCTCCCGGCAATCTTGATTCCAGCTTGTGCTTCTTCCAGCCCAGCGTTTCTCATGATGTACTCTGCATATAAGTTAAATAATCAGGGTGACAATATACAGCCTTGACATACTCCTTTCCCAATTTGAAGCCAGTCTGTTGTTTCATATCCAGTTCTAACTGCTGCTTCCTGACCTGCATACAGATTTCTCAAGAGGCAGGTCAGGTGGTCTGGTATTCCCATCTTGCAATCTTGATTCCAGCTTGTGCTTCTTCCAGCCCAGCGTTTCTCATGATGTACTCTGCATATAAGTTAAATAATCAGGGTGACAATATACAGCCTTGACATACTCCTTTTCCAATTTGAAGCCAGTCTGTTGTTTCATATCCAGTTCTAACTGCTGCTTCCTGACCTGCATACAGATTTCTCAAGAGGCAGGTCAGGTGGTCTGGTATTCCCATCTGGTTCTGAATTTTCCACAGTTTGTAGTGATCCACACAGTCAAAGGCTTTGGCATAGTCAATAAAACAGAAGTAGATAAAAAGCAGAGACATTACTTTGCCAACAAAGGTCCGTCTAGTCAAGGCTATGGTTTTTCCAGTGGTCATGTATGGATGTGAGAGTTGGACTGTGAAGAAAGCTGAGCACCGAAGAATTGATGCTTTTGAACTGTGGTGTTGGAGAAGACTCTTGAGAGTCCCTTGGACTGCAAGGAGATTCAACCAGTCCATTCTGAAGGAGATCAGACCTGGGATTTCTTTGGAGGGAATGATGCTGAAGCTGAAACTCCAGTACCTGATGCGAAGAGTTGACTCATTGGAAAAGACTCTGATGCTGGGAGGGATTGGGGGCAGGAGGAGAAGGGGATGACAGAAGATGAGATGGCTGGATGGCATCACTGACTCGATAGACGTGAGTCTAAGTGAACTCCGGGAGTTAGTGATGGACAGGGAGGCCTGGTGTGCTGCGATTCATGGAGTCGCAAAGGGTTGGACACGACTGAGTGACTGAATTGAACTGAATTGAGATGTCTTTCTGAAACTCTCTTACTTTTCCAATGATCCAACAGATGTTGGCAATTTGATCTGTGATTCCTCTGCCTTTTCTAAATCCAGTTTGAACATCTGCAAGTTCATAGATCACGTATTGCTGAAGCCTGGCTTGGAGAATTTTGAGCATTACTTTACTAGTGGGTGAGATGAGTGCAATTGTGTGGTAGTTTGAGCATTCTTTGACATTGCTTTTCTTTGGGATTGGAATGAAAACTGACCTTTTCCAGTCCTGTGGCCACTGCTGAGTTTTCCAAATTTGCTGGCATATTGAGGGCAGCACTTTCACAGCATCATCTTTCAGGATTTGAAATAGCTCAACTGGAATTCCATCACCTCCACTAGCTTTGTTTGTAGTGATGCTTCCTAAGGCCCACTTGACTTCACTTTCCAGGGTGTCTGACTCTAGGTGACTGATCATACCATCATGATTATCTTTTTTGTATAGTTCTGTGTATTCTTGCCACCTCTTCTTAACATCTTCTGCTTCTGTTAGGTCCATACCATTTCTGTCCTTTATTGTGCCCATCTTTGCATGAAATGTTCCCTTGGTATCTCTAATTTTCTTGAAGAGATCTCTAGTCTTTCCCATTCTATTGTTTCCCTCTATTTCTTTGCATTGATCACAATACTTTGGTAAAGCCAATTAATTTATCAATCAGGGTTTTGCTGGCAGATATGCCCTACAATGTCACATGGGAGACATGTCTCCATCCTCAATACAGTCTATATTGGTACAAAGAGAATAGCTGCAGGACTTCCTTAAAATCACCTTTATCTCTGATGCTAAGTGGCATATGAAAGACTGACCTATCAGATATAATCTAATATATTCAGTCAATAAATGTCAGACCAAAAATATTATAGATTAAAGAAAAAACAGATTTCAGTGGACCGTTTCCATCAATTCCACAGAAGCAAGTTATAAGTTAAAAAAAACTATCCAATAAAGGAAAGAAAAATGTTCCTGTTCCCTAACCAATGTCCATGGACTATTTTCCATAGCAACTTAAATCAAAATTCCAATACAGGTAACTTTTAATACTATTGTTCCTTTCATCTGACACATCCCACCATGCTATCTGGATAAAAAGAAGCTCATAATACAAAAAGGAAAGAGCATTTATAGGTTGCAGATTCTCTTAAAGCTGTCAGAGAAACATTGAGGCATGTTTCAAAGATTCTTTACAAATATAATTCTGCTGAATGGGTGGGGAGTTTGGGGGAGAATGGATACACATACATGTATTGTTGAGTCCCTTTGCTCTCCAGGAAACTATCATAATATTATCGATCAGCTACATTGTTGCTGTTCAGTTGCCAAGTCTGTCTGACTCTTCACAGCCCCATGGACTACAGCACACCAGGCTGCAGCTATACTCCAATATAAAATATTAATATACTCCAGTATATACTCCAAAATAACATAAAAATTTTAATAATGTATATATTTTTGGAATAATCCTTTATTCTTTCAATAGAAAAATTCAAGTTTTAAGACTGTGTTAAAAATGAGAAAGAGGGTACTAGACTTTTACACTTATTCATACTTCATCAGCTCAGTTCAGCCTCTTAGTCATGTCCGACTCTGCAACCCCATGTACTGCAGTATGCCAGGCTTCCCTGTCCATCACCAACTCCAAGAACTTGCTCAAACTCATGTCCGTTGAGTTAGTGATGCCATCGAACCATCTCATCCTCTGTCATCCATCCCCTTCTCCTCCTGCCTTCAGTCTTTCCCAGCATCAGGGTCTTTTCCAGTGAGTCAGTTCTTCACATCAGGTGACCAAAGTATTGGAGCTTCAGCTTCAGCCTCAGTCCTTCCAATGAATATTCAGGACTGATTTCCTTTAGGATTGACTAGTTTGATCTTCTTGCAGTCCAAGGGACTCTCAAGGGACTCTTCTCCAAACCACAGTCAAAAGCATCAATTCTTTGGCACTCAGCTTTCTTTCTAGTCCAACTTTCACATCCATACCTAACTACTGGAAAAACCAGTTTTGATTAGATGGACCTTTGTCAACAAGGCCCTGGAGAAGGAAATGGCAATCCACTCCAGTATTCTTGCCTGGAGAATCCCATGGATGGATCGCAAAGAGTCGGACACGACTGAGCGACTTCACCTCACCTTCACCTTGTCAACAAGGTAATGTCTCTACTTTTTAATATGCTTTCTAGGTTCATACTACTACTTCATAGCACAGTTTCATTTTGGTAATTCTAGAATATCTCTTACGGACCTCACCAAAGTAGGACAGGCACAAGAATAAGCATTTGAAGATAAAAAGTTAAATGGGGAGTACAGAGCATTCATCAGGGAGGGAACAACATATAAAACAAATGCATAGAAATGGAAAATTACTAGCTATGTTCCAAGAAATTGTTCCCTGAAACATGTTCCAGGTGAGCAAATTCCACTGCCAGTGTTGGCTCTGAAGTCCAACAGATCAGAGTCTGAAGTGCCCTTCTGCCTTGTATCAGGAAATTTACCCCTCTTTGACTCTGTTTCTGTTTTGTAGAGTGGGAATAAGAATTCTTATAGTGTGGTGGCAAAGATGAAATAAATGAATATGAAGTTCTTAACAGTTCCTAGCAAATAGTAATAGGTAAACAAATATAAGTGATTATACCAATTATTATTAGTTGCTACAGTACACAGTTTATATAGAGAAACAAGAGAACGTGTACTAGTAAGTGGTTGTGAGATATACCAAATACAGACTCAGAACCAGGCAAAGCAAAGTAACTGGCCAGAGGAAACCCAGAAGAAATGCCCCCAATAGTAATTAAAATTGCCATGGGGACATGACTCTCTGAGTCTACCCATGTATCTATCCACATGTACTATAGTCTTTTTCCTCCTAAAAAACACTTGTCTCACTACTCTCCATCTCCATGTGGAAACTCATCTCTACAAAATTGACAGGCCAGGGTCTTGGCACTGGCCACTGATCCCCTGTGGTGTAGTGGCCAGGACTGAACAGCCTTACTGCCTTAGCCTCACTTCATCTCTGGCCGGGAGCTGAAATCCTGCTTCAAGGTGCTGCAGGATGAGGCCACTCGAGATCAGTTGGATCCAATCGTGAACTATCAGCTATAATGTATACCATCAAGTCTACTGAAATTGTTACTGAAATCTCAAGGATATGTTAGAAGAATGCTCAGAAGACAAACTCTCTTAAGAAAAATCAGTTGTGCCCATTGTTAACTCATCATCATGTACCCTTAAACACACTCCCTCCTCACTTGGAGATGTACCATCAGAGAGAGGCGAAGGAGACACTTTTTTTCATGGGAAAACCTGCTTTGGATTAGCACTTGGGGGAGGCACTGAATGCTAGTAAATTTTTGCTTCATGCTCATTAAAGTGAAAAAGCCAAAAACCCTAGCTTGAATCCATTTCTGATACAGCAGATAACAACCCAAATCACAAGCATTGCTAAAGCATTTCAACTAACATATACAACAAAGGCAGTGAACTGCTTGGTATGTCTCCTAAATAAAAATGACCTGTGGGTTTCCTATGTAAAACTGTCATTTTGAGAGCTTCTTTAATGTGGAAATTTTTCCTAAGGAATAAGGGATGCCATGCCCACTGGCTTGATTTGCAGTTATGTCTATTTTTGTTAATTGTGCATGGTTACTCATAATTCTTAGCAAATGTGTTTAATTTGGATGATGTCATATTAAACTTTATATGGAGTTGTTCTTGGTATGTTTCTTCCTAGATCCCAGATTACAGCTCTTCAAAGGCAGCACAACAATGCTTTGTGTTTCTCTATGTGCCAAAAGTAGTCGTAATAGAGTTTAAATGCATACGCCACAAGTACTGGGTTGAATAAATTGCACCTTTATCCAAAAGAGTGAAATATTGTTCCCAGCCACTATACTATTTCTACAGGGTATTTTTCATACAAAGAATCTAAGAATTGATGAAATTAGATAAAAGATTTTGGCGTGTCAGACACAGTGAAATTACTTCCAGTTACTAGAGTCTCAGAAAGTCTGTACCAAGAGGGTGTTTCAGGAGATTCATGTGTAGAGGTTGTAGGAAATGAATCACTAAGGTCCCTCAAAATTCTGAGATTCTATGATTAAATATTCTACCAATGCTATTTCACAAATATATATTTTAATGGTTCCTAACAGATCCTGTTTTACTCATTTTTGAAAGGTCATTTAATTTTTTTAAGTGAGTTAATTAGTGAGCAATGTAGTCTTAAATGATTTTGGGTGGCAATACTACCCTATTACCCTACTAAAAGCTAAGGTGACACCAATTAAATTAAGGGTGACTGATAATTCTCTTTTATTACTACACCTGTATTCATATTTATATACTTTTCATTAATGCTCCTGGGGTCAGTTAAAAGATAAAGGGGAACTCAAATCAGCTCATTAATAAAATTTAAAAGTTGAGATTCCAGGCTCTATGTGCTAATTACTTTCTGCTACCACTAAGGCATCTTATACTGCAAAGATGAACACACAAGAAATGAAAGAGATTGTCTGGAAATTAACCTAGAAGAAAGAAAAAATAAAAACTAACGTGGAGAATAAACAAGATCAGCAATCCTGCCAATTCTTCTCTTGCCCCAGTGGTGCCTTTAACTTATTAATGTTGGCTGATGCTATTCTAGGCTGACCTGCTATTATAAAAGCTTCATTGTTTGGTAACCAAAGGGGAAAATATTCTTACAGCTGATAATCCGATTATGACTTTTGAAGACAAGGGAAGCAGCAGGTAATGATCTTTCTTCATGGGACTTCTGTACTTTGTAATCACTCAAAGTTTCAGGACATCAGAATGTGACCTCTCCAGTCCTTGTGCTTCCTACATTGTGCAACACTGGTTGGTACAAGGAAAATGCCAATAGAATCCTAACTGGCTCTCAATACAAGTAGAGTGATCACCATGCAAATCATTAATCCAGACTCATATCATTTATTTTAAATAAAAGATCATTAACAAACCTCTTTTATTTGAAACTCCCTTTGTGTACGTGTGCCTGTCATTTAAAAGCATGACCAGGTGTGACTCTGAAGCATTTTTGTTAGTAGTATAAACTCTTGCTATATTTGCAGCTTCTTCCTGACATTAGCATCTCAGTTGAATGGTAATCATTAAATCAATTTTAACATGATCATTGAGAGCATTCTTTGATTGCAATTTTTAAGTAGGTGTTGTAGGGACTTCCCTGGAGGTCCAGTGGTTAAGAATCAACCTTCCAGTGCAGGGGACATGGGTTTGATCCCTGGTCAGGAAACTAAGGTTGCACATACCGTGGGGGAACTAAGCTTGCGAGTCACAACTATTGAGCCTGTAAATAAACAAATAAAAGGTGCAGTACATATGAATATTTCCCTTGCAATACTGAAAACTAGTGAAAATACTACATTGATAATATTCTATTAAACACAGAAACTAGAGTTTTACTATCACTTATTACTTTTTCATTCACACTGTGTGGAAGATGATCTTCCATAAGATTATTGCATTTTATCTATTCTGCATATTGTTGAAGGGCCCTAAGTCTCTTTAATCTTTCTTAAGAATAAGTCATTTACTCCCTTGAAATCAGCACACATTATGTAACCTTCAAACAATACCTCTTCTGGGAAATCTTTCCTGATAACGTCCAAAACAAATTTTCTCCTCCTTATGTCACCATATTTTACTTTTTCTTTACAGTGCACAATTCTGAGGGGCATCATTCACTAGGACTCTGACCTGAACAGCAACCCCTTGAGTTGTGTAGACACAATGCACACAGACACAGGTAGCAGACCCGAGGAGACTGACCGCATTCACCTTCTCTATGATATTACCTGCAAGCCAGGGTATATCACTTAAAGCAATACAAATAAAATGCTAGAAATATAAGCAAATTTAAGAG
The DNA here is from genome assembly GCA_006410635.1 of Cephalophus harveyi. Classification (NCBI taxonomy): domain Eukaryota; kingdom Metazoa; phylum Chordata; class Mammalia; order Artiodactyla; family Bovidae; genus Cephalophus; species Cephalophus harveyi. The sequence continues at coordinate 303,614 of SJYT01006333.1, read as the reverse complement.
TCAAATAGCAAATACTGAAACATAATGCTACTGATTAAATCCAGTGGTGAGAAGAAGGGAGAAAGAAGCAGAAAGTGAAAGCACCTAATTTTAACACTGAGCAAACAAGGAAGCAACAAATACCATGCAAATTAAGGGATGACCAAAAATGCTACACAAAACTATCATTTAAAAGGTCACCACCAAGCAATTATCCAAACTTAGCTAAAAGAAAAACTGTTCATAAACCGATAAATTAGACCACATAGTGAGAAACTTATGAAAACTTATAAATACATAAAATCTATCATAAGGCAAATGAGATCCAACCAGTCCATTCTGACGGAGATCAGCCCTGGGATTTCTTTGGAAGGAATGATGCTAAAGCTGAAACTCCAGTACTTTGGCCACCTCATGCGAAGAGTTGACTCATTGGAAAAGACTCTGATGCTGGGAGGGATTGGGGGCAGGA
>SJYT01006333.1:228253-295885 GCA_006410635.1 Cephalophus harveyi | reverse complement strand
TGTGGTGTTGGAGAAGACTCTTGAGAGTCCCTTGGACTGCAAGGAGATCCAACCAGTCCATTCTGAAGGAGATCAGCCCTGGGATTTCTTTGGAAGGAATGATGCTAAAGCTGAAACTCCAGTACTTTGGCCACCTCCTGAGAAGAGCTGACTCATTGGAAAAGACTCTGATGCTGGGAGGGATTGGGGGCAGGAGGAGAAGGGGACGACCGAGGATGAGATGGCTGGATGGCATCACGGACTCGATGGATGGAGTCTGAGTGAACTCCGGGAGATGGTGATGAACAAGGGGGCCTGGTGTGCTGTGATTCATGGGGTCGCAGAGAGTCGGACATGACTGAGCGACTGAACTGAGCATTTAGGACACTTCAGGCCATGTCTAAGTTGCTTATAGAATAAAGAATTGTTTCAGAACACTAGAGCCATGATCTCATTAAGGTCTCAGTAATCTTTATTTTTACCCTGCATTAGCCCAGCATGAATAAAAGCTGATTTCAATGTCCCATAATTGACAGCATGAGTGACACCTAGGTATACTTATGTTAATAGAAGGAAATATCCCATCCATAAGGAACAATCAAAATTATAAAACTAATTCAAAGAAGTACAGTTGAATTAAGAGAGCGTGGCAATTGATCACCATGTGGCTCAACAGAAACCCTTGAGGGCCTCAAGTGTGAAGAGGCAAGAATGACTTTTATCTAGATGGAAAAAGAATCTAAAAACGATTCAGTTCAGTTCAGTCACTCAGCCGTGTCTGACTCTTTGCCACCCCATGAATAGCAGCACTCCAGGCCTCCCTGTCCATCACCAACTCCTGGAGTTCACTCAAACTCACGTCCATCAAGTCAGTGACGCCATCCTTCTCCTCCTGCCCCCAGTCCCTTCCAGCATCACAGTCTTTTCCAGTGAGTCAACTCTTCGCATGAGGTGGCCAAAGTACTGGAGTTTCAGCTTTAGCATCATTCCCTCCAAAGAAATCCCAGAACTGATCTCCTTTAGAATGGACTGGTTGGATCTCCTTGCAGTCCAAGGGACTCTCAAGAGTCTTCCCCAACACCACAGTTCAAAAGCATCAATTCTTTGGTGCTCAGCCTTCTTCACAGTCCAACTCTCACATCCATAGATGACCACTGGAAAAACCATAGCCTTGACTAAATGGACCTTTGTTGGCAAAGTAATGTCTCTGCTTTTGAATATGCTGTCTAGGTTGGTAATAACTTTTCTTCCAAGGAGTAAGCGTCTTTTAATTTCATGGCTGCAGTCACCATCTGCAGTGATTTTGAAGCTCAAAAAAATAAAGTCTGACACTGTTTCCCCATCTATTTCCCATGAAGTGATTGGATATTTATAAATGTATAACAGATTCATTTTGCTGTACACCCAAAACTATCACCACATTGTAAATAAACTATACCTCAATTAAAAAAAATTTTTTTTTTAAAGAATGGCTTTTATGTAAGATGTTATTGTATGGAATTGGGTGTTTCTAAGGTACATTAAAAGAAATCTCTTGCCTGGCAAATCTCAAGGACAGAGGAGCCTGGCAGGCTGCAGTCCATGGGGTCGCAAAGAGTCGGACACAACTGAGCAACTTAACTTTCAATTTTCACTTTCATGCATTGGAGAAGGAAATGGCAACCCACTCCAGTGTTCTTGCCTGGAGAATCCAGGGGTGGGGGAGCCTGGTGGGGTGCCGTCTATGGGGTTGCACAGAGTTGGACACAACTGAAGTGACTTAGCAGCAGCAGGAGCAGCAGTTAAGTTGAACTGAACATTCTGAAAAGCTCTTACTGTAAAACACATCAGTTCAGTTCAGTCGCTCAGTCGTATCCGACTCTTTGCGATCCCATGAACTGCAGCACTCCAGGCCTCCCTGTCCATCACCAACTCCCGGAGTTCACTCAGACTCATATCCATTGAATCAGTGATGCCATCCAGCCATCTCATCCTTGGTCGTCCCCTTCTCCTCCTGCCCCCAATCCCTCCCAGCATCAAAGTCTTTTCCAATGAGCCAACTCTTCACATGAGGTGGCCAAAATACTGGAGTTTCATCTTTAGCATCATTCCTTCCAAAGAAATCCCAGGGCTGAGCTCCTTCACAATGGACTGGTCGGATCTCCTTGCAGTTCAAGGGACTCTCAAGAGTCTTCTCCAACACCACAGTTCAAAAGCATCAATTCTTCGGCGCTCAGCTTTTTTCACAGTCCAACTCTCACATCCATACATGACCACAGGAAAAACCATAGCCTTGACTAGATGGACCTTAGTCGGCAAAGTAATGTCTCTGCTTTTCAATATGCTATCTAGGTTGGACATAACTTTTCTTCCAAGGAGTAAGCGTCTTCTAATTTCATGGCTGAAGTCACCATTTGCAGTGATTTTGGAGCCCAAAAAAATAAAGTCTGGCACTGTTTCCACTGTTTCCCCATCTATTTCCCATGAAGTGATGGGACCAGATGCCATGATCTTCGTTTTCTGAATGTTGAGCTTTAAGCCAACTTTTTCACTTCAGTAGTAGATATAATGGTCATCTGAGTTAAATTCACCCATTCCAGTCCATTTTAGTTCGCTGATTCCTAGAATGTCGACGTTCACTCTTGCCATCTCTTGTTTGACCACTTCCAATTTGCTTTGATTCATGGACCTGACATTCCAGGTTCCTATGCAATATTGCTCTTTACAGCATCAGACCTTGCTTCTATCACCAGTCACATTCACAACTGGGTATTGTTTTTGCTTTAGCTCCATTCCTTCATTCTTTCTGGAGTTACTTCTCCACTGATCTCCAGTAGCACATTGGGCACCTACTGACCTGGGGAGTTCTTCTTTCAGTATCCTATCATTTTGCCTTTTCATACTGTTCATGGGGTTCCCAAGGCAAGAATACTGAAGTGGTTTGCCATTCCCTTCTCCAGTGGACCACATTCTGTCAGACTTCTCCACCATGACCCGCCTGTCTTGGGTTGCCCAGCAGGCATGGCTTGGTTTCATTGAGTTTGACAAGGCTGTGGTCCTAGTGTGATTAGATTGACTAGTTTTCTGTGAGTATGGTTTCAGTGTGTCTGCCCTCTGATGCCCTCTTGCAACACCTACCATCTTATTTGGGTTTCTCTTACCTTGGGCGTGGGGTATCTCTTCATGGCTGCTCCAGCAAAGCGCAGCCACTGCTCCTTACCTTGCGCAGGCGGCTGCGACTGACCAGCACACTAAGCATGGCTGAGAGGAGCTACCCCACTTCCAAGGCAGGGGCAGAAGCCGGGAGGACCCCATGTCTGAAGGGCGGCGGCCAAGAGGAGTTACCCCACGTCCGAGGACAGAGGCAGTGGCCGAGAGTGCCAGGCTGTGACCACGCAGGAAGGGCCAAGAGGAGCTACCCAACTTCCGAGGTCAGGGGCGGCGGCCAGGAGGAGCTACCCCGCATCCGAGTTTAGGGAGGACGGCCGAGAGGAGCCACCCCGTGTCCGTGGCCGGGGCGGTGGCCGGGAGGAGCCACCCTGTGCCCGAGGCCAGGAGCAGCGGCCGGGAGAAGCCACGCCACATCCAAGGAGCAGTGGCTACGTGGGCACAGGAGGGCCTAGAGGAGCTATCCCATGTTGAAGGTCAGGAAGGGCAGCAGTGAGGAGATACCCTTCATCCAAGGTAAAACACATAGAGAATAACAAATAAAATATAGCAAATATCCTTTTAAATACACAGTTGTATGTCCAAGAGAGTGAGAGAAAAATGGGGGTGGAGGGTGTTGAGGGGAAATAACACCACAAAGCAGAAAACCTGAATGGTCAAAATGAACAAAAATTATGACTGCCCTGGGAACATTTGCCAATCCCAAGAATCTTGAAATGTGGATCTCAAAGCTGTGCAAGGGACAGAAGGCAAGGCTTTGAGCCTCCACAAGGCAAAGAAATGGATAAATTCAGAAATTCAGAACTCATGAATCAGGAAATAAAAGCCTCTAACAAAAGAAAAGAAATGGAAGGAGAACTTGTCCATCTCTGAGTCTGAGTCCTGGAAAAAGAAAAAAAAAAACAAAAAAAAACAAAAAAAAAACCTCCCCTTGAGAATGAAAAACCACAGCCCTACCCCGAAACAGGTTTGGACTTTGAGTTTATACTTCAGCAGGGTCTAAGGAAACCTAAGCCAAGAAAGAAATGTAAAGAAATCCCAGGTAGGGAATGTTTTGGAACACCAGGCTGAAACGAATATAAAACTTGTCTTGAGTGACACACTCACAACTGGGGCCCACAAACTTTCCACCAATAATGAATGGCTGAACAAGCACCCACAAATCAAAACGGCAAAACACATAAATTATGTGTTGGTTCTGCTGACTCTGGCTCACATTAGCTTATTTCCTTATGTAGAAGTAGAAGGGGGTCAGGAATTTCTTAAAACTCCATCAATTCAGTAGATATCAGAAAAGGAGTAGGGGAAAGAAGCATAAAAAATCTGAGGCAAAAAAGCACCTAAATAAGAGCATAATAAATCTAAATATCAGTAATCACCATAAACTTAAATGCCTTAAAGTGGCCATTCAAACACCAATAATGAAACTAGACTCAAAAACTGAATCTACTTGTGCAGTTTAGAAAAGCCCCCCTAAAACCTCAGGAAATATATACAAAGAACTCTTAAAATTCAACAATAAGAAAATAAACAGGCTAATTTTAAAAATGCACCAAAGACCTTAACAGACTCCTCACCAAAGAAGATACCTACAGGGCAAATAAACACATGAAAAGATGCTCCACATCATGAGTCATCAGGGAAATGCAAATTAAAACAAGTGAGATACTGCTTGATACTATTAGAATGGCCAAAACAAATTAAACAAGTGAGATACTATTAGATACTATTAGAATGGCCAAAACCCAGAACACGGACATCAAACCCTGAAGAGAATGTGAAGCAACAGGAACTCTCGTTCATTGCTGGTGGAAATGCAAAATGGCACAGCCAATTTGGAAGATAGTTTGGTGGTTTCTTATAAAACTAAACATCCTCTTACCATGTGATCTGGCAATTGCGATCCCTGGTATTTACCGAATGGCACTGAAAACATGTCCACACAAAAATCTGCATGTGGATGTTTATAGCATTTTTATTTACAATTGCCAAAGTTTGGAAACAACCAAAATGCTCTTCACTAGGTAATGGACATCCATACAATGGAATATTATTCACCAAAATGAAGTGAGCTACCAAGCCAAGAAAAGAATGGAAGAAACTTAAACGCATATTACTAAGTAAAAGAAGTCAATCTAAGAAGGCTACACACTGAACAATTCCCATTTTACAACACTCTGAAAAAAGGCAAAATTAGGAAGACAATTTTGAAAAACCAAGTTTGTGGAAAGAAAGGGGTGGAAGAAATGAATAGAGCACAGAGGACTTTTAGGGCAGTGAAAATATTCTGTATAATATAATAATGGATATTCATCATTATACTTTCGTCCGAACCCATAGAATGCACAACACCAAGAGTGAACCCTAAGGTAGATTATGAACTTTGGGTGATTATGATGTGTCCATGTAGGTCCATCCTTTGTAAGAAATGTACCATTCTGGTGGGCGACACTGATAATGGGCCACGCTCTGCATGCATGGGCACAGGGAGTAGACCTCAGCAGTGGTGTATTTCCTACTGGCGATGGATCCAGACCACTGAAATAATCAGCCCTTTAATCCTTCCTCCTAATGATTCACAGCCTCAAATATAGTTCAGATCTTATCAAAATATCATGTACACAAGAAGCATTCAATGTACACTTGAATAAACATAGAGCACACTTGAGGAGAACTACAGCAACAATGCATCTTCCCAGGTGGTACAGTGGTAATGAATCTGCCTGCAATGCAGGAGACGCAGGAGACGTAGAAGATGCAGGTTCGATCCCTAGGTCAGGAAGGTCCCCTGGAGGAGGAAATGGCAACCCACTCCAGCATTCTCAGCTAGAGAATACCACGGACAGAGGAGCCTGGCAGGCTGCAGTCCATGGGGTTATAAGGAGTTGGACATGACTGAGCAACTGAACACACACACACGGCAGTATTAACTGAAGTTCAAACTCTATTCTATTTCACACTTCAAGGTTTCCATCTTCCACAAGGACCATTTCTACATCCCTGCCTTTTGCTCCTTGTTTTTCTGACCTAGTTACTTCTACCCTCTCTTCCATCCCTTTCCTCAAAGGGATAAGAATGGGTGGAAAATCACAGAGGATGGGTAAGATTCAAAAAGGGGCCCAAGAAGACCTTTTGAGTCACCCTGCACAAGGCCAGACCTAGATGCTGATTTTCTGTTTTCTCAGTTTCTTTCACCTTTGCTCCATTTATGCATCACCTGCTCTGAATTGAAGCACTGCTTCCAACATCTTCTAAGACAAAGAAGTAACCAAAGCCCTGAAAGGTCTAGAGGTCAGGGATAGGTATTTGAATCATTTGACTTTAAACTAATTCTTTTAAAAATCCATTAACTTCAACATGGCATCTATACGCACACAGAAAACTTCAACTACACACCACCACAAAAGCATTAGCACCCCTTGCCATGAATCTTGAGATTCTCCTCACTTTTCCTGAGATGCAGAAGATGGCCAGGCCTGCCTCATCAGGAAGGACATTATGTTATGTAAGAATCATAGTGGTTGGGGCTGAGAGTGTTCTGGTACATAAGGGATGAAAGTCAGGATATTTCTTATTTACAGATGTATATCCTTTATTCTCCAAATTCTGAGTTCAAACACCTCTCAGTTCATTTCTTTTTAAAAAATCTCACTAATAAAATAACTGATGGAGTTACCTCCTGCATTAATAAAGTCATAATTCCATTGACTTGAACCTGATTAAATATGCACTTGTCTTTAAAAGGATAATAATAACCCTGTACGTGAGACAGCAAAAGAGACACAGATGTATAGAACAGTCTTTTGGACTCTGTGGGAGAGGGAGAGGGTGGGATGATTTGGGAGAATGGCATTGACACATGTATAATATCATATATGAAACAAGTCACCAGTCCAGGTTCAATGCATGATACTGGATGCTTGGGGCTGGTGCACTGAGACGACCCAGGGGGATGGTACAGGGAGGGAGGAGGGAGGGGGGTTCAGGATGGGGAACATGGGTATTCCTGTGGCGGATACATGTTGATGTATGGCAAAACCAATACAATATTGTAAAGTAATTAACCTCCAATTAAAATAAATAAATTCATATTAAAAATAAATAAATTAATTAATTTTTAAAAAAAGAAGGCCCTGCCCAACTGTCCTGAGGGCTGAAGAAATCAATGTGTTATAAAACCTACATGGTGCACCAGCGGAGCAGCTCTGGAACCAAGACTATGTAGAGACCTTGATAAACACTGACCAGAAGGCGATGGCAACCCACTCCAGTACTCTTGCCTGGAAAATCCCATGGATGGAGGAGCCTGGTAGGCTGCAGTCTATGGGGTCGCTGGGAGTCAGGCGCGACTGAGCGACTTCACTTTCACTTTTCACTTTCATGCATTGGAGAAGGAAATGTCAACCCACTCCAGTGTTCTTGCCTGGAGAATCCCAGGGACGGGGGAGCCTGGTGGGCTGCCGTCTATGGGGTCGCACAGAGTCGGACACAATTGAAGTGACTTAGTAGCAGCAGCAGATCCGAGTTCATAATAGAGTTATTAGCAAATAAGAAGGAAATGTTATGACACAGACCACATTCTCTGACCACAGTTTATTAAATTAAAAATTGTCTTTGTATAAATTGTAAAAACAAAAAAAAACATGTTTCTGAAAACTGAAAAAATAAATTTCTAAATAACTTGTGAGTTAATAATGAAAGCAGAACAGAGGTGACAAAGTAATTAGAACTGAATAAAAATGAAAGCATCAGTCCACAATTTGTAAGTCCACAAGTCTGAAATCCAAAAGAATCTGAAAACTGAAAAAAAAAAGAAAAACTAAAGGAAACATGCTTCAGCAAAAAATTTGTCATGTCTGCAGTGTATGAAGATGGTCTGATTTCAAACATAATGTATTTAAAGAATCATGTCTATAAAGCTGTGCTGCATCTACACAGCTCATATATACATTTATTTCCTGAACTTGATTTGCTACTTTTTTTTCCTTTGTGCTGGTCATTACAGAATTAATATCATCATTAGAGAATTACAGTTCATTCACCAAATCAAAACTGCAGTCTAATTCCATCACATTTCAAAGTTAGTACATGTTCAGGGCCCTTTTGAATGTCATTAAGCATCACAGAAAGAGTCCGGATATACATTTCCTTGCATACCAAGGATACAAGAATCACAACAGTCTGATCGACTCTGGCTGTATTGTGAGGAGACTGTTTCAGTCAGTTCAGTTCAGTCGCTCACTCGTGTCCAACTCTTTGCGACCCCATGGACTGCAGCATGCCAGGTCTCCCTGTCCATCACCAACTCCCAGAGTTTACTCAGATTTACATCCATTGAGTCAGTGATGCCATCCAACCATCTCATCCTCTGTCATCCTCAACCACAGGTTTTGAGCATTGAGTTGCTAGGTGACCAGTTGCACAGAACTTCACTTAAGTTACTGAATAAAAGCTGACTTGGGATCTTTAGTATAACAGTAGTTGGAGCTGATAACAGAGCTAAAGGAATAAGGACTGATTCCCAGGGCAAGTCTACAAAGAGCAAAGTAGTGAATATATTTTCAATCACAATTTCTACAACATATCAACTGTAATTCTTATACAGCTAACGCAGTCCTGAAGTGAATGTCAAGTAAGAGTAGCCATATCTTTATTCCAAACCACCTGAATTCACTGAATTTTATTAATACACTACTTTATTATATCAAATAAATTCTACTCCTTGATTCCTTAAAACTTCTGTAGCACTTTGTAGATAAAATTATAAATTTGCATAATTACCTCATTTGAAGTTATTAAACTGCTAAGACTGCAAAACTGATTAAACTAATTTTCATTGAACTCTAATCATTCAAGGAAACAATGCCTTTCCCCTCAAAAAGGTACCAATTTCCCAGACATGCATTTCATGGCTTTATTTCCTTTGCTAATTGATCCTGGTCATTTAATTCAATAATTTTTATAAAGTTAAAATTATAAAGATTTAATTGACTTTTGCTTCACTTCCAATTATGTCTAATTTGTTTCTATTAAGTCTCATTAAATCCAATTATGGTTGGATTAATCATAATTACTCCCAATAGTTCATTTACTCTAAAATAAGGACTCTTTCCTCTGTTACTTTCAAGTAATTTTTCATCAGAGTTAGGTAGGGTCTCTTAATCATATTAATACAAATGACTTCCTATATGCATCAATAGGTTTACATTTAGCACTTAGGCAATCCTTTGTATAATAACTCAGCAAAGCTTGCAAGATCTTATATATGGTGCAGTGGTTATATGGGGAGCTTCCCAGTAGCCATCACTAATATCAGTTGTAATGGGTAGACAATCAGTTGGTTCCACACTTCATTACCTTAGTTATGAACCCTCATCAGCAATAGAAACTTGCAAAAAATACAGAATTTGAATAAAAGTGAATGGCAATGTGAATAATGTTCACAGACAATTTAGAAGAGGGGGTACTTTCTCAGAAATGATGGATTTCTAGAGCAAGATCATTTCGTATTTTGCTTTTTAAATATCTATTTCCATCTTGATTAGTTGTTGTAAAAGCCCAGAAAGAAACACATATAATGAAAAATGTTTAAAAGATAATCTGGACTTTCATTAAAGACTATATGAAAGACTCATTATTAACTTTTCTTAGAAGAAGGAAAGAGCAGTAAATTACTTTTTATGATGAAAAACAGAGAGAGAGAAATGGAACAATATATATTTCAAGTGGAGAAAATGGAATTTTTTTTTTGTTTCTTACTGATTTTCTATCCTGATATCAGGAAATATGGGAAAAGACAGAGTACATTTTTCAAGACAGATAGGACTTGAAACAAATGATTGTTAAAAATTATTTTGCAGAGCTAACAAAAGTCTGACTTGTTTCTTCCATTTAAAGAACCTACGATACTTTATGATTCTATTTATAAGAATTATTGAAATAAAATTATCAACATGAAGAATAGTGGTTAGCAAGGGTAAGAACTATAGTGGAAAAGGGTTGAGGTGTGACTGCCAAGAGATATATAAGGAAGCATTGTGATGAAGGCTTTTTTAAAATTTATTAATATTTATATTTTAAATTTTTGGCCATGCTGGGTTTTCATCGCTATACGTGGGCTTTTCTCTAGCTGTGGTGAGCAGGGGCTACTCGCTAGCCGTGGTGTGCTGGCTTCTCATTACGGTGGCTTCTCCTGTTGCCAGGAGAACATGGGCTATAGGGGCATGGGCTTAGCTGCTCCACAGCATGTGGGATCCTCCTGGATCAGGAATCAAACCTGCGTCCCATGCATTGCAAGATGGATTCTTAACCACTGGACCCACCAGGGAAGCCCTGTGGCACAGTTCTTTATCTTGATTGTGGTAGCAGGGATGACACAAATCTACACATGTGATAAAACTGTATATGTAAGCCATCCTGGGTTTTGATATTGTACTATAGAGATGCAAGACGTCACCACTGGGAGAAAATGAGTCAAGAGTATACAAGATGTCCCAGTGCATTTTTTGTAAGTTTCTGTGAATTTATATTTCAAAATAGCTTTTGGGGCTGGTGCACTGGGATAGCCCAGAGGGATGGTATGGGGAGGGAGGTGGGAGGGGGGTTCAGAAGTGGGAACTTATGTACACCCGTGGCAGATTCATGTTGATATATGGCAAAACCAATACAGTATTGTAAATTAAAAAAAAAAATTTTATCATGCAAAAAATAAAAATAAAAAACATAAGGCCTAAAATCCATCACTTTCAGAAAGAAAAAAAAAAACAATGAAGACTAACAGATCTGTTCAATGATGTCAGATATGCGGTCGTCCATAAGAGAGCCATTTTCTGTCCATCCACAACATAGCTGTCATTTTCTTGCCTGGAGAATCCCAGGGATGGTGGAGCCCAATGGACTGCCATCTGTGGGGTCGCACAGAGTCGGACACGACTGAAGCGACTTAGCAGCACTGGGCTCTAAAGAACTAGAGCACTTTATATAACATTTATTTGTTACTGACTTCGCACTGAACCCAAAATGCAAAATGATAGAATAATTGTTTATCTCAACTGTGAAATAAAAATTCTATCCCTGCCTCTGGTTCCTGACACAGAGCTCCTAAATATCCCTTTAATTTCCTTAGTGTTGAGAATGCTAGGAGCATCTTTTGCTCTAACATTTGGTCTTTGATTCCATGCATGTCACAGTGTTCCTAAACTCCTGGAATTTCCTGGTAGCTGTGTCTTCTGTCCTAAGGAGATGAGTCTTGGTGGGCTCCTGGATGGGGCTGGTCATGGGAAGGACCAAGCCAGGATTAGAGACTTGGAATTTTCAGCCCCATCTCCTATTTTCCAGAGAGGGACAAAGAGGTGGAAACAGAGCTAATAATTGATTGTGCCTTTGTGACGAAGCCGATATAAAGTCCTAATACAATACAGTTTGGGTAACTTCCAGGTTGGTGCATACTTCTCCGTATCAGGAGGGTGATGCAGCCCCAACTCCATGGGTTCAGACCCTCCTGTGCTCAGGACCTCCCAGGCCCTGCCCTACATCTCTTTTCAATCTAACTGTTTATCTGCATCCTTCACTAGATAATAAACAGGTGAACACAAGTATTTCTCTGAGTTCTGTAAGCCATTCTAGCAGGAACCCCCAACTTACAGCTGATCAGTCAGAAACACAGACAACAACACGGACTTGCAACTGGCATCTGAAGGAGTGAGCACAGTCCTATGGGACTGAGACGTTCATCTGTGGGAGATGACACTTCCTCCAGGTAACTAGTGTCATAACCGAGTTACATTGTAGGGCAACCTGCTGGTGGCACAGAATTGCTTGGTGTGGGAGAAAAAAAACGCACATACCCAACTGGTGTCAGAAGTGTTGTGAGTGTGATAGTAACAGAAAAACACAAGGAGGAATGGTGTATGTTTTCTCTCCAAAAGCAGTTAGTATTTTTATTTATAAAGAGACATAATGATAAAAAAAATTACACATTTGGGGTAAAGGATAGGCTATCGATAAGGTTGCAGTGGGAAAATACATAGCAAAGAAGACAAAATAAAGGAATTGGAAATAAAATAGTCTGGTACTGTGAGAAATCTTGGAACAGAGCAGTAGAAGAGCTGAAACTGAACTGTGCTCCTGCCTTAAACCCACTGAATAAACTGAGATAACTCCTTTTCCCTGAGTCTGTTTTCTTTTCTACAAAATAGAGTGGAAATCTCCAAGGTCCCCAAATACTGGCATTCTTTGGCAAATATGGAGTCTTACTGGATCTCTAATTTCAATTTTAATAATGCTGACGTGCTACACTGCAAGCAGTATGTCTAAACACCCACACTGGTCCTGATAAATAATTAAATCTAGCATTTGGCAGCTGGAGGCTATTGCACTCTATTAAGTATTCTTGAAACTCATTCTATCAGTGTATCAAGATAAAATGGCAACAACTTAATAGATATAAAGCCTATTAGCAATTGTAACTGCTGTGTTATCTCAGAAGACCTTGTGAGGATAATGCTAAGAAGCAGCTCTTGCTGAAAATTAGCCTAATTTTTTCCCCCAAGATGCATCAGAATGATTAACCATTCCATTTGTAGAAATTCGCTGCTCTCAAATATCCAAATACCTTCCTAAAATTTGCAGTTTCTAGACTGACATTATTCAAATTCTTTACGCAAGTATTCATTGCATCCTCATTTGGTTACACTTCTCAGGTGACACAGATGGTTAGAAACTGCCTGCAATGCTGGAGACCCAGGTTTGATCCCTGTGTCAGGAAGATCCTCTGGAGAAGGAAATGGCAACCTACTGCAGTACCTTGCCTGAAGAATCCCATGGACATTGGAGCCTGGTGGGCTACAGTCCATAGGGTTGCAAAAAGTCTGACACAGCTGAGTAACTAAGCGCACACACACACACACACACACATGAATAAATGCAGCCTTGCAACTCATCACAAGATCTTTATACACTTGTTTATGCTTGTGATCATAATAATGTCAAACTTAAATTCCTATCAAAAAATCCATGTAGAACATGTGGCTAAATATCCAGGATGCTCATAAATAGTCAAAAGATAAAAGGCAGTACAAGCAATCTCTGACAGTGCTGAGAAAAGACATCAAGTTGAGCATTATCAAGTTAATAAAAAAAATTCTTAACCAGCTGCTGAACGTTAAAGTTATAATGTTGTCTGCCACCGAGATATAAGCCTATTCAAGAATAGAGGTAATATACACAGGAACATCTCTGGTAAACTCTAGCTGACCTCAGCATGAGAGAAAACAGGGAAGAAGGGTAGTGAGATATTAGCTCTCTCAATGTAAGGCTTGACTTACCAGGAGGTGAAGGAACAGGCTTATTGTCCCATATGCCTCTTTTCCATCTGTTTTGATCATCCAGGCAGGCCTATCCTGAAACAAAATGAAAGCAGTAACATCCAGTTGTCTTGGCTGCATTTTTCATAGTCTTACACAGAGAAACACCCAGTCATAGTGTCACCCACCGCACTTCTAACCCCAGGATTTTGCATTCTCAGGCTATTGGTCACAAGATGCACAAGGCAGTACAAATTCATCAGTATAACCAGAAGTACGGCACAAAAGACACATTCCACATATGGCTGGTTAGAGCAAAACAATGATTCTGGGGCTTCAAAAATTCTACTCGACACTTGCCCTAGCTTCTTTGTGGGCTACCAGTTGAAATGAATACAGTTAGGCCAATCCATAGAGTTGCCACTTAGGAGAGGGCCTGACATTAGAAGTTCTGCACTGGGACTTGCCTGGTGGTCTAGTGGTTGAGAATCCACCTGCCAATGTCGGGAATAAGGGTTCTATTCCTGGTCCAGGAAGATCCCATATGTCGTGGAGCAGCTAAGCCTATGCAGCCCAACTCTGAGCCTGCATCCTACAGCCGGCAAGCCACAACTACTGAGCCCACATGCCTAGAGCCTGTGCTCCCCAACAGGAGAAGCCACCGCAATGAGAAGCTCATATACCACAGTGAAGACTAGCCCGCAATCTCAGCAGCTAGAGAAAGCCCTCACACAGCAACAAAGACACAGCACAGCCAAAAATAAAATAAAATTCTGCACAAACAGGAACAAGATGAACCAGAGGGATTCTCTTTTTAATGATTTAAATTGGTAACATATAGAAATCAGGTACTTGGCAATAGAAACAAAAATGGAAATGTTACGAGATAGACACTTTGAAGGACCAAAAGTGAGCCACAGTTAAGGAAGGAGTTCAGGGTAACTACTCGCCCCTTCCCAGCCCCAAGTCTAGGGACTGAGCTAGAGTACAGGAATATCATGGAGACAATTCATAGGTCACATAAAAGGGATGATATTTTTGACTGCCAAGTTGAAAGGGAGCTACATCCCTAGTGCCAGACTCTCCCACACTATATCAGGACCACACTATATCAGTCAGACAGGATTGGTTTGGATACTTTGCCCACCAAAAAAGTATATAATAAGGGACAAAGAGAGTTTAAAAGAGACTATTCAGAAAACCAGAGACTAGCCTTCTTATCCTTCCTCCAATCTGAGTGATTATAAGAAAGGTATTAAGTATAAGGCCAGCCTGCTCAAAAAGTCTATGAAATTTGGACATGACCATCTCAAAGAGTAAAGACTGGTGGGTCAGAGATTCTCAGGCCATTCGTGGGCCCAGAATAGCCATAGAAGACAGCAAGGTTTCAGGCGGCTAAATAATCTCCCTCATCAAAGGGTTTCAAGTAAGATGAATGGACTTTCATGGAGAATCTACAAATAGAACTGCCCATTGGTGGGAGCAACAGAGCTATACCTTCTATCAGTTCAGTTCAGTTCAGTCGCTCAGTCGTGTCCGACTCTGCGACCCCATGAATGATATTTCTCCCGGCAATCTTGATTCCAGCTTGTGTTTCTTCCAGTCCAGCGTTTCTCATGATGTACTCTGCATAGAAGTTAAATAAGCAGGGTGACAATATACAGCCTTGACATACTCCTTTTCCTATTTGGAACCAGTCTGTTGTTCCATGTCCAGTTCTAACTGTTGCTTCCTAAGGCTATGAAACTGGTACCTAGCTTTCCACTACAGACCACTGATTTCCTGAAAAAAAGACCAAGTCTCAGCTGCCTATACCTGCATTTCCAGAGACCAGACCATGAGTAGACAACAGCCCAGAGCCACCAGCAACACAACACTGAAAGAACTGCTCAGTAACTCTTTTTAGCCATGATGCTAAAAAGGGTTTAGTACACGGCTCTCTTTCCTTGCTGCCTGCTCTTCCTAGACATGAAGAAAAAAAAATGTATTCAAGCAGCTTAGGGATGAGGTGAGGTGAGGTGAAGTCGCTCAGTCGTGTCCGACTCTTTGCGACCCCGTGGACTGTAACCTCCTAGGCTTCTCCGCCCATGGGATTCTCCAGGCAAGAATACTGGAGTGGATTGCCATTTCCTTCTCCAGGGGATCTTCCCGACCCAGGGATCAAACCCAGGTCTCCCGCATCAGAGGCAGATGCTTTAACCTCTGAGCCACCAGGGATAGCTTGCAAAAAATAAAAAGGAAGCTGAGAAGAAGAAAGCTCCCTCTGTGAGCTTAGAACTGTGAGCAGTGATTGCAGTATCTATAGTTGGTTTAAACTTTTAAAAATATTACCACCGTAATATATATATAAGTATGTATTCATATATTACCACAGTAACTCAAGGTGACTAAAATGGGATAGTCACCCATTTTATCTAGGGATAGTCACTCCCTAGATATGATCTAGGGAGACTAGGAGTTCAAAATTTTAAAAAAGACTAGAGTGAGATTCCCTTTCATTAGTCTTCAGAAAAATATAAGAAAACATTGGGATAATATTATACATCTACCAAAATAACAAAAACTTAAAGAAAATATCAAGTGTTTATAAGGATGTGGAGTAACTGGAAGACTCATGTACATCTGGTGAAAATCAAATTAGTATAAACCATTTTGTAATGCAGTACTATTGGTTGATACGAAAACTGAATCTTTTCTTATGGTGCAGCAATTTCAATTCTAAGGACAGACTCAACAAAAATGAATACATGCTCATACATATGTACAGCAAAAGTCATGTACCTGAGTGTTAATAGCAGCATTATTTTTAAAAAGTAAAGAATGGAAGGGATTGAAATGTCCATCAATCCAATAAAGAGATAACTGTGTGGGAATATTTGCACAACACCAATAAATATAAAAAACTACTTCTATAAGCAGCAATATGTATTATATCTCACAAATATAATGGAGAGCAAAAGAATATAGCCAAAAATAAAATGCATGGTATAATTTCAGTTATTTGAAATTCTACCACATATGGAATCAGGAAAGTAGTTTCTTTGAGGTAGATGCTAAGGGCAGTAACCAGAAGAGGGCTTCAAAGGGTTTTACAGTTCAGGTAATGCTTTATGTTTTGATTTGGATTGAACTTATATGGAAGTGAAAGTTGCTCAGCTGTTTCCAACTCTTTGCGACTCCATGGACTATACAGTCCATGAAATTCTCCAGGCCAGAACACTGGAGTGGGTAGCCTTCCCTTTTCCAGGGAAATCTTACCAGGGGATCTTCCCAACCCAGGGATCAAACCCGTCTCCCACATTGCAGGCAGATTCTTTACCAGCTGAGCCACCAGGGAATCCCTGGTATTTATATGGCCATGTTCAATTTGTGATGATTCATCCATCTGTATACATTTGACTTGTTCACTTTTATGCATGCATACTATACTTTAGTAAAAAGCTTATTTGAAAAAGATAGTCACATCCTCTCCCAAAAGGCACATTCTCTCACATCGATTCAAACTGTGATAAGAAAAAAATCCTAAAAGCAACCAGAGGAAAAAACATAGTATACACAAATGAACCTAGAGTTATTAATATTATTGACATCTTATCAGAAATAGCAAAACCACAGAAATGAGACAAAAATACATAATAAAAGGCACCCGAGTTAGAGGGAAAGAAGTGAAACTTTCATTATTTGCAAATGACGTAATACCATACATAGAAAATGCCTTTACAGTCACTTACACAATCACATTTACAATCACATCATAAAGAATAAAATACCTAGGAGATGATACCTAGCAGGTAAAATTTAACCAAGGAGGTGAAAGGCCAGTACTCTGAAAACTATTAGTCACTGATGAAAGAAATTAACAAAACAACACAAATACATGGAAAGATATTCCATGTTCATAGATTGGAAGAATTAAAGTTGTTAAAATGATCACATTACCTAAGACATGGTCATATGGGCCCCACCACCATCCCTTCCCATTTCCTTCTAGAAAGAAATATCGTATCTTTCTGGACACAAAGGGAGACTAAAGAGTTTGCTCCAATGTCCATGATGTGCTGTGTGACCTTAGGGTAGTTATGAACCTCTCTGTGCCTTAGTTCTTTATCTTTAAATTAAAGCATTGGGATATATGATCTGAAAGAATCTTTCCATCTGAAAAAATTCTATTTTAACTTTCCTTCAGTTATCAATCTACTATCAGTTCAGTTCAGTCACTCAGTCGTGTCCGACTCTTTGCGACCCCATGAATTGCAGCACGCCAGGCCTCCCTGTTCATCACCATCTTCCGGAGTTCACTCAGACTCACATCCATCGAGTCCATGATGCCATCCAGCCATCTCATCCTCAGTCGTCCCCTTCTCCTCCTGCCCCCAATCCCTCCCAGCATCAGAGTCTTTTCCAATGAGTCAACTCTTCGCATGAGGTGGCCAAAGTACTGGAGTTTCAGCTTTAGCATCCTTCCTTCCAAAGAAATCCCAGGACTGATCTCCTTCAGAATGGACTGGTTGGATCTCCTTGCAGTCCAAAGGACTCTCAAGAATCTTCTCCAACACCACAGTTCAAAAGCATCAATTCTTCGGCGCTCAGCTTTCTTTATAGTCCAACTCTCACAAGGTAATGTCTCTGCTTTTTAATATGCTGTCTAGGTTAGTTATAGCTTGTCTTCCAAGGAACAATTGTCTTTTAATTTCATGGCTGCAGTTACCATCTGCAGTGATTTTATAAAGTCTTTTACTATTTACAAAGTCTTTTTACTATTTCCATTGTTTCCCTGTCTATTTGCCTATATAAAGATTTATTGTTGCTCTTTAATATGTCCTCAATTAACAAAATCTTTTCAAACTGCTCAGCTGGTAAAGAATCTGTCTGCAATGCAGGAGACCCCTGTTCGATTCCTGGGTTGGGAAAATCCACTGGAGAAGGGGCAGGCTACCCACTCCAGTATTCTTGGGCTTCCCTGGTGGCTCAATTGGTAAAGAATCTGCCTGCAACGTGGAAGACCTTGGATCCTTGGGTTGGGAGGATCCCCTGGAGAAGGAAAAGGCTTCTCACTCCAGTATTCTGGCCTGGAGAATTCCATGGACTGTGGTCACAAAGAGTCGGACACAACTGAGTAACTTTCACTTTCACTTTTTCAAAATGCTGGTAGGGTATCATTGAGTTTGACAAATGTGTACATATCACTGTCGTTGATTTTAAGTTTACTCCCCATTGTGAGTTTCTATAAAATTATGGTCTCTACTAAGTGTAGCCCTTGTTTCATATGTTCAGCTTTTTTCTGATTAGTCTGAAAGCTACTTGAATATAGAGCTGTATCCAAATATCTTTACTGTTCTCTATAATACTTTGAAAGTCCTATCTGCCAGGAGGGGCTTAGTATTATTAAATTGAATAGGATTGAAAGTAACTTTCTAAAAACATGCAACAAATTGATGTTTTTTTTAAAAAAAAAGTAAGAATAATAAGTCTACCAAGCTCACTTCACCATTCAATTTCACATTCTATTCAACAGATTTATTGAACACTTTTAGTCACTGGGTATCAAAAAGTACTGCTAGTTTTTACTGTAAAATGTGTAAAAGATACATGACAAGTGTGGCATTAGAATTATGTCTCGATATTTTGAATGTTTTGGATTAAGTGAAAAGAAGGCTACATATTGCAGTGATATTTGATGGGAAAACTAAAAAGGAAATAATTATTCTGACCATAATTATTTTGAAGATTCAAGCAGTGTGCAGGTCATAGTTCTTCTCAGCAAGATAAAAGAGAGAAGGTTGAAGACACTATTCTGATGATTTATGAACTGTTGGAGGTCAAAGATCAATACACACTTTCTTTTTTCTTATAATTACAATTCTTTTTTATGTTACTCTCATTCAGGAAAGAGAAATGAGTGTGGCTTGTTTTATTGTGGTTGTTGTTATTGTTTTTTTTTTATATTAATTCATTTATTTTAATTGGAAGCTAGTTACTTTACAATATTGTAGTGGTTTGTGCCATACATCTACATGAATCAGCCACGGGCGCACATGTGTTCCCCATCCAGAACCCCCTCCCACCTCCCTCCCCTTCCCATCCCCCAGGGTCATCCCAGTGCACCAGCCCTGAGCACCCTGTCTCATGCATCGAACCTGGACCGGCAATCCACTTCACATATTATAATATACACGTTTCAACACTACCCTCTCAAATCAACCCACCCTCTCCCTCTCCTTTTCCCACAGAGTCCAAAAGACTGTTCTTTACATCTGTGTCTCTTTTGCTGTCTCACATAGAGGGTCATCATTACCATCTTTCTAAATTCCATATATATGCGTTAGTATACTGTATTGGTGTTTTTCTTTCTGACTTACTTCACTCTGAATAATAGGCTCCAGTTTCATCCACCTCACTAGAACTGATTCAAATGCATTCTTTTTCATGGCTGAGTAATATTCCATTGTGTATATGTACCACAGCTTTCTTATCCGTTCATCGGCCGATGGACATCTAGGTTGCCTCCATGCCCTGGCTATTGTAAACAGTACTGCAGTGAACATTGGGGTACATGTGTCTCTTTCAATTCTAATTTCCTTGGTGTGTATGTTTTATTTCTTTTTCATTTTTGTTTTCTTCTCCCAGGCAAGCAGTCAAATAATGTTTAACCATGATGCTCAGCTCCCATGTGATATGGTTTCATGATAACCACAAGGCTTAGAAAAAATATTTGTCATAGGAAATAGTATTTGTTTCTTGGGCCTTAAAACACTCTTTTAATGAGGAATTGAATTTTCTCACTTAAGTTGTAAATTAATTTGTCAGTTTTGTTGTGACTAACACACACTCTAAACAAACTCACCAACTTTCTGTGAGTTAATTTTCCCCAATCTTTTTCTCATAGGAAACATTTTTTGGTTCAGTTTTATCTGTGCAGAGCTGCTTAAGATTATCTAGAACTGATTTTGATTCAAACAAAATATAAAGCTTTTTAAAAGGTGGACCTTAGTTTTGTGTTTGGGATCCATTTGTGAAATTATTCTTATAAAGTAAGCAAAGGTCCTTCATTTTGAGATTTTATTAATTACAATATTTTTACTTTGAAGTCTTCAAAATGCTTCCAAATTTCTTAACTCAACTGACTTTCATAATCATATTGTGAACTAAGTATATCCCAGTTTTACAGATGGGGAAAGTGAAAGTCACTCAGTCGTGTCCAACTCTTTGTGACCCCACAGACTATACAGTTCATGGAATTCTCCAGGCCAAAATACTGGAGTGGGTAGCCTTTCCCTTCTCCAGGGGATCTTTCCAACCCAGGGATCGAACCCAGGTCTCCCGCATAGCAGGCAGATTCTTTACCAGCTGAGCCACAAGAGGTTAGTAACCTGTTAAACTTTGCTCACCTTGCAAGTGAAGGGTTACCAACAAGGTCTTCCTTGCTCAGAATCTCATTCTGAAACTTCCTCCAGAATTCAAAGAGACTCAGGGTAGAACCTTAACAGTACAAACAGTGCTGCCCACCCAAGCACTTTAAATTCCCTTATTCCTGTATTTCCTCCCAGTTTTATTAAGATCTAATTAATATACAGCACTGCATAAATTCAAGATATAGAGCATAATGGTTTGACTTATGTACATCATAAAATGATTGCCAGAATAGGTTTAGTGACTATCAGTCAGTTCATACATATACAAAATATAAAAGAAAAAGAAAATTTTTTTTCTTGTAATGAGAACTGTTAGAGAAATCCCTCTAAGTCTTTGTGTCAGTCTCTCACCCAGTCTTCCTTTTCACCTACCTTACCTGATTCCTTCCCAGGAGGCCAAGCAAAATGGAAGAAAATTATATTTTTTAAAAAAATCATCATTCCTCCATCTTCTAACTCACATTCACTTGGTGAACATTTATTGAGCACCTATTATATTAAACCAATTTGCTGTTACACCTGTTAACAACACAGACAAAATGTTTAGCAAGCCTCTGCAAAAGTAGTGTTTGATTCTAATTTTCCACACTTTTTATGACTTGAGGTTTGGGGTTTTTTTTCATTCTTTTAAAACCTCTCAAATCCTTTCAAAACCTCTCAAATCCTTTCTGAGGTAAATAGAGTTGAAATAAAGATGCAATTTAAGATCACTATCAAATATTGATTTATTTCTCTTGCAAACTTATACTATGTGGGAATTACTGAAAATTAAAATCTGAAAGAAATTCAGATAAAAACATGGAAATACAAAATTAGATACCTAAAATTCAGAAAAATAGGTAAATATTGATGAAGTGAACAATTAGGCAAGGAGATCATGGAGTGGAGTACAACTTAGTTGATCTGAATAAAAAAGTTAAGAGCTATTTTTAATTTAGTTGAAGGACATTGGTTGGGATGGAAATCTGTTAAACAAGATTCTGGCTTTTCTACTTATACCATTCTACTGGCAGTACAATACTTAAAAGAGATAAGGAGGATTGGAAAAATCATAGGTGATCTTTCTGTTTAAGTAAAATTGTATCCACAGCCAAAAAAACAAAACAAACTTTTTGTAATGGTCTTCTCCTGTGAAAATCTCTCAATAGATATTTTACATGTTCTTTGATTACCTGACTAGCTAGAATTCCACTACTTAACATGTTTACCCCTCAGTTCCTGTTATTTGCCAATTGAGGTTTCCTTTGCAGATGTCCTCTAGCCTCTTGTTGTGCATGCTAAGTTGCTTCAGCTCTGTCCAGCTCTTTGCAACCCCATAGACTGTAGCCCGCCAGGCTCCTCTGTCCATGGGATTCGCCAGGCAAGAATATTGGAGTGGGTTGCCATGCCCTCTTCCAGGGGATCTTTCCAACCCAGGGATTGAACTCATGTCTCTTAAGTCTCCTGCACTGGCAAGTGGGTTCTTTACTGCTAGTGCCACCTGGGAAGCTCATTCCCTTGTTATGAACTCCCAATTAATAGATTCCATCTCCCTACTGTGACCTCCAGATTTTATTGATGTTGCTCACATTTTCACTCACATTGGTTGTATAACCCAGGGTCTCTGATTTGCTCATCTGTTTTCATTTTGCGGCATGAAACTTAACATGTCCAGCAGAAATGCAAATAAGCAATTATCTGTTAAATCAGTGTTTCCCAGATGCAAGTTATTTAATGTTTTTGTTAACCCTTAGGATGGCAAAGTTATGCAATCTGCACAACCAGTGTGCATTCAGTGGGAAAATAACTACTATATATACACAGTCATCATTTTAAAACAAAAGGGACAATTTTTAAATGTCTAAGGAAATAAACCTTTTTAACAAGGCTTCTTTTAACATTCCCATATGTAATAAAATACAAATCAAAACAATTTTAGGGGACTTACAAGAGGAAAAAAGTGATTTTAAAATCTGATGTTTCAAAGAAATCATGAGAGATAACTCTAGCTAGCTTAATGAAAATGAAATGCTATAGGAATTATGTATGATTAATGTCCAAATAGGAAGAGAAGGGGATGACAGAGGATGAGATGGTTGGATTGAATCACCGACTTGATGGACATGAGTTGGAGCAAGCTCCAGGAGTTGATGATGGACAGGGAAGCCTGGCATGCTGCAGTCCATGGGTTCACAAAGAGTCGGACACGATTGAGCAACTGAACTGAACTGAATGTCCAAATAAAAACCTTAGCTTACTCTACATAGGACTACAATATAAACATTGGATGGTAAAGATCACTGCAGATGGTGACTGCAGTCATGAAATTAAAAGACACTTGGTCCTTGGAAGAAAAGCTGTGACAAACCTAGATAGCATATTAAAAAGCAGATAAATCACTTTTTCAACAAAGGTCCTTATAGTGAAAGATATTGTTATTCTAGTAGTCATGTACGGAGAAGGCAATGGCATCCCACTCCAGTACTCTTGCCTGGAAACTCCCATGGACGGAGGAGCCTGATAGGCTGCAGTCCATGGGGTCGCTGAGTCAGACACGACTAAGCGACTTCACTTTCACTTTTCACTTTCATTCACTGGAGAAGGAAATGGCAACCCACTCCAGTATTCTTGCCTGGAGAATCCCAGGGATGGCCAAGCCCAATGGGCTGCCATCTGTGGGGTCGCACAGAGTCAGACACGACTGAAGCGACTTAGCAGCAGCAGCAGCAGTAGTCATGTACAGATGTGAGAGCTGGACCATAAAGAAGGCTGAAAGCCAAAGAATTTATGGTTTTGAATTGTGGTACTAGAGAAGACTCTTGAGAGTTTCCTGGACAGCAAGGATATCAAACCAGTCAATCTTAAAGGCAATCAGTCCTGAATATTCATTGGAAGGACTGATGCTGAAGCTCCAACACTTTGGCTATCTTCCATGTCCTGTGCAAAGAGCCGACTCATTAGAAAAGACCCTGATGCTGGGAAAGATTGAGGGCAGGAGGAGAAGCGGGCAACAGAGGATGAGATGGTTGGATGGCATCACCAACTCAATGAACATTTGAGCAAACTCTGGTAGATAGTGAAGGACAGGGAAGCCTGGCATGCTGCAGTCCACGGGGACACAAGAGTCAGACAACAACTAAGCAACTGAACAACAACCACAAAAAAAAAAACCCTCATTATCTCTGTTTCATCTTTTCAATCTCACAAGACATAGAAACACCTCATATTTCTCATCATTTCAAATAGAAACCAAAATACATACAAAAATTTTGCTAATTATAAGGACAAAAGGTGAAGGAAGGTGAAGTCACTCAGTCGTGTCCGACTCTCTGTGACCCCATGGACTGTAGCCTACCAGGCTCCTCCGTCCATGGGATTCTCCAGGCAAGAATACTGGAGTGGGTTGCCATTTCCTTCTCCAGGGGATCTTCCCGACCCAGGGATCGAACCCAGGTCTCCCACATTGGAGGCAGAGGCTTTAACCTCTGAGCCACCAGGGAAGCCCATATAAAGCGAATTTAAAATCTTGATTCTAAAGCCATTCTCAAGTTAGTTATTAAAGCGTGTCTGCCAGCACCTAGCACAGAACGGGGTACTAGGAGCAATAGACAGGTCCTCATTAGACAGTTTACACAGCCAGCTAGTGCAACAAAAGTGCTGTGGAAGCAAATCCTTTGCAACATCCTCCTGCTTTGTACTATCCTAATCTCCCTCGATTTCTCCATCCTTTTCTTAATCTCTGTTCCTAGAAGCCCTACTGTTCATACAAGCCTTTCTTGGGCCAGCCGCCACCATTTCCAGTCTAGGAAGAGCCTTACCCTGGCATAATTCAGGGCAAATATCTCCTTCTCTATGACAACTTTTCATGTCACAGACAGAACGCTGTGCTACTGTGGATGCCTTCCCCTTGCTGACATATCTCACCACTCCCCTCCCCATGAAAACAGGAGCCTATGGAGCTGTGTTCTCTGTGTTTGTTCAGACCCAGAGCCTAGCACTGTAACTGGCAAACAGCTGGAGCTAACCAACAAGAATTTCTAAAATGAGTGAATAAAATAAACCATTTCAAAGCAAACAACATAATTGTCATCTAAACAAGTTTATCCCTTTATCTTTAAATTCTCTCTGCTTTTTCCTTTCTTCCATACTCCTTGCAAATCAAAAGACCCATGATCTATAAACCTTCCTAGCAAGGCTTGGGATTTCAACTAGTTAATGTATCAAACTGTTTCAGAGATAAAGGAGTTGAAGCACAGAGAAGTTAAAGAATTTACCCTGGTGGTAGCTGTGACTTAAAGGTATGTGTGCTCAGTTCAGTTCAGTTCAGTCGCCCAGTTGGGTCCAACTCTTTGCAACCCCATGAATTGCAGCACGCCAGGCCTCCCTATCCATCACCAACTCCCAGAGTTCACCCAGACTCACATCCATCGAGTCCGTGATGCCATCCAGCCATCTTATCCTCGGTCGTCCCCTTCTCCTCCTGCCCCCAATCCCTCCCAGCATCAGAGCCTTTTCCAAAGAGTCAACTCTTCGCATGAGGGGGCCAAAGTACTGGAGTTTCAGCTTTAGCATCATTCCTTCCAAAGAAATCCCAGGGCTGATCTCCTTTAGAAGGGACTGGTTGGATCTCCTTGCAGTCCAAGGGACTCTCAAGAGTCTTCTCCAACAGGCAACCCCATGGACTGTAGCCAGCCAGGCTTGGAATTTTCCAGGCAAGTATACTGGAGAGGGTTGCCACTTCCTTAACCTAAAGTTTGAATTCCTTGTTAGTGGTGTTGTTTAGTTGTTCATTCATGCCTGACTCTTTGCACCCATGGGCTGTACCCCACCAGACTCCTTTGTCCATGGTGTTTCCCAGGCAAGAACACTGGAATGGGTCGCCATTTCTTCCTCCAGGGAATATTCCCGACCCAGAGATCAAACCTGAGTCTCCTGCATTGGCAGGTGGATTCTCTATCATTGAGCCACCAGGGAAGCCCCTGTATTCTTTACACTGAAACTAAACTAGGTGATGAAATGACCAGGGAAGGGGAACATTGAACCATGAAAGCAGATGTCAGGGCAATCTGGGAAAGACTCCAGAACAGAGCCTAGTGCCCAGGACAGGCTCTTGTAGATTCCTGGAAGGTGAATGGGCAGGCCAGGTCACTAAAGCAGGAATGAAAGAGACAGAGCCAATGCACCTCTATGATATTTACCTGTAACTGACCCGACTGGCCTGTTAGCATGTTCCAGGCAGTGATGTGTCAGGCAGGTGTAGCAGATATTATGCATGAGTCTGATGTACTTGTTTCTGGTTTGTTTTGGGTTTTGACTGAGGTTTTTAACTCAGTCAAGTGTTCCTGGACATGGCCCTGGCTCTGTTCCCCGGCAGCTGCGCTCGTCAAGTGTTCCTAGAGTGCAGTGGCCAGTTGATTGAGCATCCTCCCCTAATACAACCCCCTGTTTTGCCATTCTTGCTGATACATTTGCTTTTGACAACTTTTCCAATCACACAAGATCATTCTTGAGGCTTAATTCCCAACTCCAAAGTAAAGAACAGAAGAATCCCAAACTTGGGTTAAATCAAGATAAAATCCATGCTAAAATACCTATGCAGTTTAAAAAACTAAAATGTTTTCAACTAAACCAGCTCCATGGAAAACAGAAGGGAAAATTTTGTCCAGATTTATTTGTCCAAAGGGCTATATCATTTCTTAAAGGTAAATAATAATCAAAGGGTAGAGTTTACATAAACTCTCAACAAAAAAATGGCATTCTGCTTGAAAAAGCAGTTCCTGTAAAATATTACATTTTATATAATAAAATATATATCACTGCATGATAGATAATATATGCTTATATATTATATAATATACACAATTTATATATCAATATTTTATGAGAGTTATAGTGACATGACATACTTTTGTTATAATTTTGAAAATTGTAGTATGTTTGGATAATTTGTTTTAACAGTATGTTTAAAATGTTGAACTGAACAGCAATTGAGTCATTCATGCCTTTTCTATCTTTCCAAAACAAACATTTAACATTCAGTATTTATACATGTCCCAGGTGCGCACGCAATGAATCTGCCTGCCAGTGCAGGAGATGTGGTTTTGACCCCTGGGTCAGAAAGACCCCAGGAAGTAGGGAATGGCAACCCACTCCAGAAATCCCATGGAGAAAACTCCAGAAATTACCTAAGAAATCCGATGGACAGAGAAGCCTGGTGGGCTACAGTTCACGGACTTGCAAAGAGTCAGACATGACTGAGCAACTGAGCACACGCATGCACACCAAGTAAATAAACTATTTCTCACTAGCTAGCAAAGTTTTCTGGAAGAATAAACTTAAAAGAACCAACTTCTGTTTAAAGATGTTTCAGAAACTCCAGAAAACTTATGTAATGCATAAAATGGCCCATAATTTATAAGGGTAAAGTATTTAAATGTCAAATTCCATTTTATTTTAATGAATTAAACCTTTAAAACTTCTTTTACTGTTTTCTTAACCTAAAAAAGCAATTAATAAACAATGATTAATAAAGTTGCTATATTTTGGGGAAACCTAAGGAGCAATTTGAATTCTTCTTGAGTTGTATCAGCAAAGTTAAAAGTTTCTATGAAACATAATTAGGCTTTAGAAACCGAGACGGTTGTTATATTAGGTCAGAGATAGCCACAGCTAAATTTATCATTTTCATATGTGTCTTTTCATCTGCTAAGTACAATTGCCTTGTTATTTACCTTCTTTAACCATAAAATAAAATTCAATGAGCAAATAAAAATTCCATGAAGCTCAACACACAAAAGTTGTTTTTACAGTAATTTATAATCAAAGCCATCCTGTCCCCTCCTGGCCTCAGTGAAAATGATTTCAATTGAAGCAGAAAGGTGGTGATGAGTAATGACCAATCTGCAGTGACACAAATGCAAGATTATGAAACTATGGAAGATTAGAAGTCACTGGTGTTCAAAGCTTAATTACCCAGACATCAGAAGTACAAGATTACATGCTTTTATAACATTAAAATAATTAAGATCATTTGCAAAATTTTGCCCAGTGATTTTTAAACCTAGTTGACCCCAATGCTGCTGCTAAGTCACTTCAGTCGTGTCCGACTCTATGTGACCCCAGAGACGGCAGCCCACCAGGCTCCCCCGTCCCTGGGATTCTCCAGGCAAGGACACTGGAGTGGGTTGCCATTTCCTTCTCCAGTTGACCCCAATGGTCTATAAAAAATATAAAGATGCCTTTATCTCACTGACACTATTCTTAATGCCCCTAAAACTGCACATTATGACCTCACATTACTACTTCTGAACAGAGCTAAACTAGAACTATGCACCAGTACCTGGGATTCTGGGAGTGGAAAAGAAAACACGAGCTGACTGCATGTCCACCACTATACTAGATACTTTCGTAGATGTTTATCCTCACCTGAATGCTTTTTGTTGCAGGTGAGAATGTGGAGTTCCAGAGAAGCCGAATGAACTTGCCCCAGCTATTGGCAAATATAGGAGCCGTACTATCATCTTGAGAAACCTATATGCAGGTCAGGAAGCAACAGTTAGAACTGGACATGGAACAACAGACTGGATCCAAATAGGAAAAGGAGGACGTCAGGGCTGTATATAGTCACCCTGCTTATTTAACTTATATGCAGAGTACATCATGAGAAACACTGAACTGGAAGAAGCACAAGCTGGAATCAAGATTGCCAGGAGAAATATCAATAACCTCAGATATGCAGATGACACCACCCTTATGGCAGAAAGTGAAGAGGAATTAAAAAGCCTCTTGATGAAAGTGAAAGAGGAGAGTGAAAAAGTTGGTTTAAAGCTCAACATTCAGAAAACGAAGATCATGGGCATCTGGTCCCATCACTTCATGGCAAATAGATGGGGAAACAATGGAAACAGTATCAGATTTTATTTTTTGGGCTCCAAAATCACTGCAGATGGTGACTGCAGCCATGAAATTAAAAGACACTTACTCCTTGGAAGGAAAGTTATGACCAACCTAGACAGCATATTTCTGGATGGCATCACCGACTCGATGGACATGAGTTTGAGTGAACTCCAGGAGCTGGTGATGGACAGGGAGGCCTGGCGTGTGCAATTCATGGGGTCTCAAAGAATCAGACACGACTGAGCAACTGAACTGACTGACTGACAATCATCTGTTGGTCTACAAGACTGTTTCTAAAAGACTTCACTAACATAGACCAGATTTAAAAATACAAATACAGAAAGAGCATTAATGAAGGCATCAATTATATGGCCACATCCTCCCTTAATTATATGCTTAAATAAATAGTTCAATATTATTTATTGAATTATTATAATATAATACTATATTATATTATAACAATTATATATTATATTATTATAATATAATAATAATTATATATTATTATAATATTATAGTATAATATAATAATCATATATTATATTGTTATAATTATTATATAATTATTTTATGTTATAATAATATTATAATTAATATATTAATAGCAATATTATATTAATAGTTATCATATGAATTGTCTTGGAAGAAGCTCTTTTTCTTTTTCTTCCCCCTCCCACAGTTTTATTGAGATATAATTCACTTATGTACTAAGTCACTTCAGTTATGTCCAACTCTTTGAGACCCCATGGACTATAGCCCCCCAGGCTCCTCTGTCCATGGGATTTTCCAAACAAGAATACTGGAGTAGGTTGCCATGCCCTCCTCCCGGGGATTTTCCTGACCTGGAATCAAACCCGTGTCTCTTGCATCTCCTGCATTTGTAGGCAGGTTCTTTACCACTAGGGCCACCTGGGAAGCCCATCAATTCATGTACAGCGCTATATAAGTTTAAGGTATACAGGGCTTCCCTTGTGGCTCAGCTGGTAAAGAATCTGCCTGCAATGAGGGAGACCTGGGTTCAATACCTGTGTTGGGAAGATCCCCTGGAGAAGCGAAAGGCTACCTACTCCAGTATTCTGGCCTGGAGACTTCCATGGACTACAGTCCATCAGGTTGCAAACAGATGGACACAACTGAGCGACTTTCACTTTCACAAACAGCATAATGACTCAACTTACATACATCATGAAATGATTATCACAATTAGTTTAATGAACATCTCTCGTCTCATATAGATGTAAAATATTAAGAAAAAAAGAAAAAATATGTTTCCTTGTTTCCCTAAGACAGAACTCTTAGGATTAATTCTCTTAACAACTTTTATATATAACAACTTTCTTGCTAATTATGACAATCATGTTGTACATTACATTCCTAGTATTTACCTTATAACTGGAAGTTTGTACGTTTTATCCACCTTCATCCAATTCCTCCTTCCCTACTCCCTGCCTGTGGTAACCACAAATCTGATCTCTTTTTCTATGTTTGTTTGTTTTGAAGTAATTGACCTAAAACACTATGTTAGTTCCTGGTACACAACATAGTGATTCAATATTTCTATACAAGACAAAAAGATCACATGTCTAGTTACCATGTCACACAAATATTACATTATTATTACATGCTGTACTTTTCATCTCCATGACTCACTTATTTTGCAAATGGAAATTTACACCTCTTTATCTCCTTCACCTATTTCTTTTTCTTTATACATTCCTAATGCCACCTCATGCGAAGAGTTGACTCATTGGAAAAGACTCTGATGGTGGGAGGGATTGGGGGCAGGAGGAGAAGGGGACAACCGAGGATGAGATGGCTGGATGGCATCACGGACTCGACGGACGTGAGTCTGAGTGAACTCCGGGAGTTGGTGATGGACAGGGAGGCCTGGCGTGCTGTGATTCATGGGGTCACAAAGAGTTGGACACGACTGAGCAACTGAACTGAACTGAACTGAATGTCATATGGTTTCAAGCACTGACTAAAAATGCACACCATGGCACTGTTAAAAACATATGCTGACACATATATATGGAATTTAGAAAGATGGCAATGATGACCCTGTATGCGAGACAGCAAAAGAGACACAGATGTATAGAATGGACTTTTGGACTCTGAGGGAGAGTGACGGACGTGAGTCTGAGTGAACTCCGGGAGTTGGTGATGGACAGGGAGGCCTGGCGTGCTGTGATTCATGGGGTCACAAAGAGTTGGACACGACTGAGCAACTGAACTGAACTGAACTGAATGTCATATGGTTTCAAGCACTGACTAAAAATGCACACCATGGCACTGTTAAAAACATATGCTGACACATATATATGGAATTTAGAAAGATGGCAATGATGACCCTGTATGCGAGACAGCAAAAGAGACACAGATGTATAGAATGGACTTTTGGACTCTGAGGGAGAGGGAGAGGGTGGGATGATGTGGGAGAATGGCATTGAAACATGCATACTATCATGGAAGAAATGAATCGCCAGTCTATGTTCGATACAGGATACAGGATGCTTGGGGCTGGTGCATGGGGATGATTCAGAGAGATGATATGGGGTGGGAGGTGGGAGGGGGGTTCAGGATTGGGAATTCATGTACACCTGTGGCGGATTCATGTCAATGTATGGCAAAACCAATACAGTATTGCAAAGTAAAATAAAGTAAAAATAAAAATTTAAAAAAACATATGCTGAAACTGTAATGATAATCCTCTCACATCAATTCCTACCCATATGGACTGGCCCATCCTATTACACAAAATGCATTGTCACTGGCTATAAATGAAACAGTCATGAGAGCTGACAAAAAGTTGTAACAACAAAGTGTCGATCCTCCTCTATTGTAATCTGAGGTTTTTCAAAGGGGCTGAAATGCTTTAGGTTCCTAAATGGTGGTTGATGTAACCTCATGACATGGCCTAATAAGACTATCATATTTTCAGAACCCAAACTTGAGAACCACTGTGTGGTATTAAGGAAATGGCAACCCACTCCAGTGTTCTTGCCCGGAGAATCCCAGGGACGGGGGAACCTGGTGGGCTGTCATCTATGGGGTCACACAGAGTCGGACACGACTGAAGTGACTTAGCAGTAGCAGTGTGGTATTAAGGACTCAAGCAAGGGAAACTTACTTTTCCTTGACATCGCTTTCTGGAAGTAGACAAGTGGTTCAGAGCAGGTGGGTAGCTCCGCTCCACAAAGTCATCCAGGGCCTCGGATGCCTTCTGCTCCATTGTTCTGACATCCCTCAAGGAATTCTAATCAAGCCACATGGTCAGAACAGTCTCTCTGCAACATCCACCTTCTATCCTGTAGGAAAAGAGAGGAAGTGGATACAAAATATCCCCTTTCAAGGGCATTTTCTTGCCAGGTAGTGTTAGTGGTAAAGAATCCACCTGCCAAACAGGAGACTTGGGTTTTACTCCTGGGTCAGGAAGATTTATTGGAAAAGGGAATGGCAAGCCACTCTAGCATTTTGCCTGGAAAACCCCATGGACAGAGAAGCCTGCCAGGCTACAGTTCATGGGATCGCAAAGAGTCAGGCAGGACTTAGCAACTGAGCGTGTACACACGTCCTCATCGGGAAAGTGAGGTCTGAAGGTCTGGCTCAGTGCTTCCGTTGCCCTGGCTGCCCTTGCTGGGGAGCTTAGACAGGCAGACCTGCCTTTTTGCAAGAGAGGTTGGGCTGTGTGGTCTCTTTCTGGGCAGGCCAGTAGGATAGAACTTCTCAATACCACTACCTAAATATCTAATAGGCCTTTGAAGCTTAACACATCCAAGACTCTTGACTTTCAATCCAAGTAAATGGTACTCTTCATCCAGTTGTTCAGGCCCAAAGTCTAGCAGACCCATCCTTTCCTCTTCATTCCCCACAACTAGCCCATCAGTTGAACCCACTTTTTTCTCCCTGTTGCAGTAACACTATATTAGTCCTAATTATCTGTTTCTTAAACTATTATAATTGCCTCTTAACTGAATTTCCTGTCTTAATTCTTACCCTCTTCTAATCCCTTTTCCACCAAGGGACCACACTTATGATTTATTTTTAAATCATAAATCAGATCATGTCATTCGTTGCTTAAGCCCTCCACTAACTTGGCAGTTATCTTGGATAAAACACAAACTCCTTACTCTGTCCCATAGAGCCCCACATGGTTGGTTCTTGCTCACCTTTATATTTTTCTCTCCTCTGGCATTCTATGGGTACTGCACACATCCTCCACTCTTTACCACCCTTCAAACTTCTGTCCTTGCCTTTTCTCTGTCTGAGACATTCTTCCTCTAGATGTTTACATCTGTCTCCTCTATTTCCTAACAATTTTGTTCATGTTTTAATTTGTGGCGAATATTCACATTAATGAGTTTATATAAATATTTGACTCTATGTTGTCTTTAGATCAACCATGGATTTATATGTGTTAAATTTAGTTCCAGCAATTTAGACTATCTATGAATGCAAGTATGATTTTTTCACATGAAACATATTTTAATATAGACAAAATATAAAGAGAAAATCATATAGATTGGAAAATATCTTTTAATTTTTTTGGTGATCATTGACCCTTCTTCCACTTAAATGTTGACACTTGATTGTGTCAATCAAGCACTTTCTCAAAACAAAGAACAGTGCTCACTTTGGAAGCAGATATACTAAAATTGGAATGAGGATTAGCATGGCCCCAGTGCAAGAATGATATGCACTTTGTGAAGTGCTCCATGTTTTTAAAAAAATAAAAAGAAAAACAACACCTCTGATAAAAATTAAAAACTGAAGTCATAGGGACAAGTTCAGAACTGAGAAAATACTTTGACTTGAATGAATGACAGCAATGTGTTTGTTGTATTCTCCTTTGTTATGGTTTGTATACAAACATCCTGGAAAATAGTTCAGAATTAAAGCATTTGAAAAATTCTAACACTACAATCAGTTTTTCTAATTTACCTAAGTAAAGTTAAATTTCTTTACCACTGTAAAAATTTATCATGTAATTCTAGTAGTAAAAGACAGGCAATAAACAAATGGGCATATGGATACTAATATCTGATAGTGATAAAGCCATGAAAAAATTTAACAGTATAAAGAGATGTCGAGTGGTTGGAAAGGGGGTCTAATTCAGACAATAGAAGCAAGGAAGATCTCTGAAGAGATGATACTTGAGTTCTTAAGTACCAATAATTGTGTTGTGAAATGATATATTCAGATCTTCAAGTGATTTGAATACTATATCTTTATTCATCACAGATCTAGTAGTGAGTTTTGAAGAAAAACAAGAATTTGAATGAAAATGATATGTAAAAAAGCAAAATACAGGCCTGTCTCAAACCATTCTTGAAATACTATTGTGTAGACTTTCCAGTTCAAAGAAGTAGAAAGTTAATAAATTTCTGAAATGCCTGAATCAATCAGAACAGCCATCCCAAACAAAAGCCTATCCATTTAGTTTTCTGCTACTATTTTGTAAGATTCAATCATCACTCTGAGGACCAGTGATTCTTTCTCAAGAGCAAAGACCATTCATCTTTGTCTTCCTACAGCTCTGCACACCTCCAGGCATATCATGGGTATTCAGTAGTCATTTAATCAACTAATCAATCAATCTTCTTATCCTCCAGTGTCAAGCTAACTGAGTTTCTGACATACAGAAGCGCTAAATTAATGTTTGTTGAATTAACATGCTACAAATACATCATTCATCTAAGTCCCTGAGATTGAACAGCAGCAAATCAAAAAGAACATTGTCTTTGAAGATAAACAGGTCTGGAGTCTAGGAAGCCCAGCCCACTCTTCAGTATCTATTTAAACATAAATAGGTTAAGTAAGCTTTCTGGACTTTAGATCCTTCATCTGTTAGAAAAGGATATTTTTTAATGGATTATCAACAAAGATCTACTGTATAGCACAGGGAACTCTGCACAGTATTATGTAACAACCTAAATGGGAAAAGAATTTGAAAAAGAATAGATCTATGTATACACATAACTGAATCACTTTGCTGTACACCTGAAACTAATAGAACATTGTTAATCAGTTATATTCCAATACAAAATAAAAAGCTAAAAAAACTATAATCACAATTTTTAAGTATTGAAAATCTGTTATGAAATGAAAAAACTCCAATAATAAAATTTTTTTTAAGCCAAAAAAGAAAAGAATAATCGTTTACTGCAATGATTTAAAAGGCATGTGTAGTGCTCCTGCTAGAATTTAACCAAGGTAAACTCTGAAACAGTAAAAATAGATACCACAATGCTATTATTAAGTATCTTGTACATATTTATGCCTTTCGTGCCCATAGACACAACTAGTAATAATTATTTTCATCATTGTAAGCACCAGGAGTACTTATGAGATGTTCCTCCAAGCAGAGCAAAACCAAAAACAAATATTAATACTTTAAACACTTAGTCTCAAAGACTGAGCAGAACAAAACATGAGAGGCATCTCTTTAGCTGTGTGCCTCTGCTAGAAGCAAGCTGATGTGAAAAACGAAGGCTTCTCCCAGAGAACCATAAGTTGTAGATGAATTTTTTTTCAAAGAGTTATTCCATTGGCATCTTAAAATAACAATGGTATGAAATTACAATACAAAAACAGGTGTTGTTGTTATAAGATAACATCTTTGACAATGTTTTCCTTTTGTATTTCTGTATATAAAGGGTTTTTATTAATACAAGAGGCCATAAACCTGAGCATCATTCTTGATTCTCTCATTCCTCTCATACACTATATCCAGTTCCTCAGGAAAAATCTGTTGATCCCACTTTCAAAATACCACCAGAACTGGACTTTGCCACCACCTGCAGAGCTACAGCTTAGTTTAAGAAGCCATCATTTCTCACCCAGCTACTGTACTAGCCTCCAATAAGTTTCGCTGCTTCTGCAATTGACTTCTGAAGTCTATCCAGGTGCCACAGTCAGAAATATCGCTTTAAAACTAGTTTGGGGACTTCCCTGGTGGTCCAGTGATTAAGAGTCTGAGCTTGCACTGCAGGGGGACGCAGGTTCTATCCCTGGCCTGGGAACTATGATCCTACATGCCTCAAGTGAAGGTGATCAGTCGTGTACACTTGCGACCCCATACATACATACATACATACAGTCCATGGAATTCTCCAGGCCAGAATACTGGAGTGGGTGGTCTTCCCTTTCTCCGGGGGATGTTCCCAACCCAGGGATCAAACCCAGGTCTCCCACATTGCAGGTGGATTCTTTACCAGCTGAGCCACAAGGGAGAGCCAAGGGGGAGATAAGTTTTATCACATCACTCCTCTGCTCAACACCCTCTACATGGCTCCCCACTCAGCATAAAAGACAGCATCCTCTGGATGGCCTGCGAGGCTTCCACGGTCTGTCGTCCACACCTATCCAACCTCTTCTCCCATAACTCCACCCTCATTCACTCCTGCAGCCACGATGACCTGCCTGCTTGCTCAGGAAGGCAAAAGACAAGTGTCTACACTGTAATCTCTGCTCTACCAGCTCCTTGTGCCTAGAAAGTTCTTCTCCCAGGTATGTTTTAATTTGCATTGCCCTAATACTTAGTGATGATGCTAGGCATCTTTCCATGTGCTTATTGCCCTTTGTTCATCTTCATTGGAAAAATGTCAAGCCCTTTGCCAATTTTTGAATCACATTTTTCATTATTGCTGTTGTTATAGTTTTAGGAATATTCCATATAGCCTAGATATTAATTCCTTATCAGATTTTTCAATTTATGCAGAAAATCATTGGGATTTGATAAGGATAGATTAAATTTGTAAATCACTTTAGGTAGTACTGGAACATAAACAATACAAATATTTCAAACCATGAACACAAGAAGTCTTTCCATTTTGTGTTTTCTTTATTTTCTTTCAGTAATGTTTTGTAGTTTTCAGTGTACAAATCTTTTATTTCCTTGGCTAATTCCTAAGTATTTCATATTTGATGCTATTGTAAATAAAATTATTTTCTTCACTTCCTTTTCAAATTGTTCATTGTTATTATATAGAGATGCAGCCAATTGTTGTAAGTTGATTTTGTATCCTATTAATTTGATGATGATAAAGGACAATAATCTGGCACAATTTGGCACAACAAAGGACAGAAATGGTATGGACCTAACAGAAGCAGAAGATGTTAAGAAGAGGTGGTAAGAATACACAGAAGAACTGTACAAAAAAGATCTTCCTGACCCAGATAATCACAATGCTGTGATCACTCACCTAGAGCCAGAAATGCTGGAATGCAAAGTCAAGTGGGCCTTAGGAAGCATCACTATGAACAAAGCTAGTGGAGGTGATAGAATTCCAGTTGAGCTATTTCAAATCCTAAAAGATGATGTTGTGAAAGTGCTGCACTCAATATGCCAGCAAATTTGGAAAATTCAGCAGTGGCCACAGGACTGGAAAAGGTCAGTTTTCATTCCAATTCCAAAGAAAGGCAATGCCAAAGAATGCTAAAACTACCGCACAATTGCACTCATCTCACACACTAGTAAAGTAATGCTCAAAATTCTCCAAGCCAGGCTTCAGCAATACGTGAACCATGAACTTCCAGATGTTCAAGCTGGATTTAGAAAAGGCAGAGGAATCAGAGATCAAATTGCCAACATCTGTTGGATCATCGAAAAAGCAAGAAAGTTCCAGAAAAACTTTTACTTTTGCTTTATTGACTATGCCAAAGCCTTTGACTGTGTGGATCACCACAAACTGTGGAAAATTCTGAGAGAGATGGGAATACCAGACCACCTGACCTGCCTCCTGAGAAATCTATGTGCAGGTCAAGAAGCAACAGTTAGAATGGGGCATGGAACAACAGACTGGTTCAAAATTGGGAAAGAAGTATGTCAAAGCTGCATATTGTCACCTTGCTTATTTAACTTATATGCAGCGTACATCATGAGAAATGCTGGGCTGGATGAAGCACAAGTTGGAATCAAGATTGCTGGCAGAAATATCAATAACCTCAAATATGGCATGCTTATGGCAGAAAGCAAAGAAGAACTAAAGAGCCTCTTGATGAAAGTGAAAGAAGAGAGCGAAAAAGTTGGCTTAAAACTCAACATTCAGAAAACTAAGATTATGGCATCTGGTCCCATCACTTCATGGCAATAGATGGGGAAACAGTGGAAACAGTGACAGACTTCATTTTGGCGGGGCTCCAGAATCACTGCAGATCGTGACTGCAGCCATGAAATTAAAAGACACTTGCTCCTTGGAAGAAAAGTTATGACCAACCTATAAAGCATATTCAAAAGTAGAGACATTACTTTGCCAACAAAGGTCCATCTAGCCAAAGCTATGGTTTTTCCAGTAGTCATGTATGGATGTGAGAGTTGGGCTTTAAAGAAAGCTAAGCACTGAAAAATTGATTCTTTTGAACTGTGATGTTGGAGAAGACCCTTGAGAGTCCTTTAGACAGCAAGGAGATCCAATCAGTCCATACTGAAGGATATCAGTCCTGAATATTTATTGGAAGGACTGATGCTGAAGCTGAAACTGCAATACTTCGGCCATCTGATGCAAAGAACTGACTCACTGGAAAAGACACTGATACTTGGAAAGATTGAAGGTGGGAGGAGAAGGGGATGACAGAGGATGAGATGGTTGGATGGCATCACCAACTCAATGGACATGAATTTGAGTAAACTCTGGGATTTGGTGATGGACAGGGAGGCCTGGCATGCTGCAGTCCATGGGGTCACAAAGAGTCAGACATGACTGAGCAACTGAACTGAACTACTAAGAATTTGTAGACATGTGCTAAATTCACAACAGCAGTTAATGAATATTTGGCAGACATGTTTTTGAGCAAATATTCTGTTGCTCCTTAATATTTCAGCCATTCATTTTAGCTTTCATCCATGAATCTTGTCTGCAGCAATTATTACTGTGGCATGCTAGTGGTGTTTTCTCCATTTCCCTCATTCTTTCTATATTTACTATTTGGAATTTTTGTGTAATAAAGACTTGTCTCTTCTCTACCACTTAAATATTCATTCAATCATTTATTTCTATATCAATATGAATTTATGAATATTGTATTGTTCAGATTATAATTCAGTAGTATTTATTATTTATTTTTATTGCTTCAATTGTTCCAGCTCTGGATACTGGTAACTCTTAGAATTCAGTGCCCATGTTCCTTTGACATGCCCTACTTCTCATTTTTCCCCTTACTTTTACCACAAAATGTTCCAGGCTCATGAATTATCCCTCCTCTAGCTCTAGAGTGATTCATTTCTCTAGGGGTCCCAGTTTCAGAGAGGGACAATTTTTAAATTCAATTTTCAAGTGTTATATTGTATAATTCCTAGATTATGTCTATGCTATAATTAATGCTATAATGAAATATGGTAGTGGTGCTTTAGTCGCTAAGTTGTGTCCAACTCTTGCGACCCCAAGAACTGTAGTCTGTCAGGCTCGTCTGTCCATGGGATTCTCCAGACAAGAATACTGGAGTGGGTTGCCATTTCATTCTCCAGAGGATTTTCCCAACTCAGGAACTGAACCCAGGTCTCCTGCATTGCAAGCAGATTCTTTACAAACTGAGCCAGGAGGGAAGCCCATAATGAACCATAGATTTTCTATAATTAAAGTATGTATATTATAGTACTCAGAGTAATAGACTGTGGTAAAACAGAAACTGTATCCAACAATAATATTTCACCCTTTATTCTGTTCTAGCACTTACTACTTCATCACTATAGGCCCTACAGACAATAAAATTCCATGATTCTACAATGAAAAGACAAAAGGCAAAAGATGCTCCTATGAGGAACTCTTCCATGGGCCATAAAAATTGTTTAACCTTGCCAAAAATTTATTTAACCCATAGTTGACCTCCATGTCATCTTTCCTAACCCTCCCCTAGTTTAGCCCTATTCCTTCCATTTTATTAACAATTTTCAATAAAATGTTGTTTATTTTGCTATACTAAATTAGAATCTGTTCCCAGGTGGCTCATGGTAAAGAATCTGCCTGCCAAGCAGGAGATGCAGGTTTGATCCCTGGGTCAGAAAGATACCCTGGAGAAGGAAATGGCAAAACCCTTTCCAGTATTCTTGCTGGGAAATCCCATGGACACGGGAGCCTGGCGGTCTACAGACCATGGGGTCACAAAAGAGTTGGACACAACTAAGCAACTAAACAACTACAATGATACTAAATTACAACACCAGTAAGGTAATAAAAATATAGAACAATGAATTTTGCTAGCTTATAAAATCAGTATCTTCTTGACATTAACCTAATATGATCTGTGTGTGTGTGTGTTAGTCACCGAATTAGTCACTCAGTTCATGTCTGACTCTTTGAGACCCCATGGACTGTACCCTGCCAGGCTCCTCTGTCCATGGGATTCTCCAGGCAGGAATACTAGAGTGGGTTACCATTTCCTCCTCCAGGGGATCTTCCTAACCCTGAGATTGAACCCCAGTCTCCCATATTACAGGCAAATTCTTTACTGTCTGAGACACCAGGGAATCTACTGCTGGCTAAATTACTGTTCACCAAACAGTCTAAAACTAGAGCAGTAGAGTTTGACAGAAAGAGTTTCCTCCCCACAAGGGGACATTTGGCAATATCCAAGACATTCTTCATTATGACAACTGGGAGGGATGCTACTGGCATCTATTGGGTAGAGTCCTGGAATGTTGCTCAGTATCCTACCATGCACAAGAGCCCTCCACAGCAAAACAATATCTGGCCCAAACTACAACAGTGCCAAGGTTGAGAAATCCTGCTCTAAAGGAACTTTCAGTTTTCAACTTGGTTAAATATCAGATATTTTCCTCCC
This sequence comes from Cephalophus harveyi, assembly GCA_006410635.1. NCBI lineage: Eukaryota > Metazoa > Chordata > Mammalia > Artiodactyla > Bovidae > Cephalophus > Cephalophus harveyi. The sequence goes on along the minus strand of SJYT01006333.1, from coordinate 255,390 downwards.
AGACTTTTAAAGAAAACATTGATAAATGCCAAGGACTATCTGTACTAAAACACTGCACCCAATAAAGGATTCTCCAAGAATCAGATGATAGACTATAACTGAGGCTGCAAAACAACAAGAAAGCAAAGATGGAGTTAAAAGTTCAGAATGCACCTTAGCTCATTCCATTTTGAACAAGTTATTTATCTGACTCAGCCAAGGATCAAATGCATCAGAAAAATAAATGGTTACCTATGTGGATTTTCCGTGAGCTTGCACTTTAAACCAAAGCAATAATGGTTTACCACTAATTGGATAGAATTCTAGTGTGACACAGAGAAGGCAATGGCAACCCACTCCAGTACTCTTGCCTGGAAAAATCCCATGGATGAAGGAGCCTGGAAGGCTGCAGTCCAGGGGGTCGCTAAGAATAAGACACAACTGAGTGACTTCACTGTCACTTTTCACCTTCAAGCATTGAAGGAAATGGCAACCCACTCCAGTGTTCTTGCCTGGAGAATCGCAGGGACAGGGGAGCCTGGTGGGCTGCCATCTATGGGGTCGCACAGAGTCGGACACGACTGAAGCGACTGAGTAGCAGCAGCTAGTGTGTCATAGGTAAGAGAATCTGGGGCCAGGAGAAAGAAAGGAGTGTGGGCAAGGCTTCACCTCTTGCTGACTGTGAAACTCATGGTAAATCATGTAGTTTTCTGGGTGCCTGTCTCCTTATCTCAAAACTTTCCTATTAAAGTTGATAATAAACATGATTACAAAGACCCACCTTATCTACATCACAGGGTCATTGTGAGAATCAAATTTTTTAAATTGGGTTAAACATAGACTAGTTAAATGAACTTTATCTGTTTCTTTCTACCTTTCTCTTTTTTTCTTTTTTAAATTATGAAAGTATGATAGCATATTTATAGGAGACTTGGAAAATACAAAATATACAGTTCCATTATGTATTACAATTATTTTTTAAGTAAACAAAGTAAGATTTTTACTTGGAGTTTCAATGTCAAACTCTCAAAAATTAATAGAATGGATGGAAAAGTAGAAGGATATAGCAGACCTGGAAAGCACTATTAATCAGCTCAACATGGGGATCAAAAATTTTTTAACGCACTTTTTCTTTACATATTTCGGTACTGATATCTTCTCATAATATCTTTCTTACACTGTGCATAAGACTTTGAAAAGAACAATGCCTTTGGAAGGCCAAGGAAAAATAAATTCCTAGAGGGAGTAGGTTGAACACTTTCACATAGAGACATTACAATCGACTCATTTCATTTCCTCACCAAGTATCCTATTAGAGTGTGCAAATACATTGAAAACCAGTATCACAGACAAACCACAAACTGGGAGAAAACATTTGCAAAGCATATTTCTGAAAAAAAAAGACATATCTAAAATATACAGAGAACGCTTATAGTACAACAATAAGAAAACAAGCAACCCAATTCTAAAGTGTGAAAAGATCTAAACACATCTCTCTAAAGAAACTATACAGATACCAAATGCTGTGCTGTGTGGTCCCTCAGTCATGTCCAACTCTTTGTGACCTCATGGACTATAGCCCACCAGTCTCCTCTGTCCATGGGATTCTCCAGGCAAGAATACTGATGTGGGCTATCATCCCCTTCTCCATGTGACATTCCCAGGCCAGGGACTGAACCCAGGTCTCCTGCATTGCAGGTGGATTCTTTACCATCTGAGCCACCAGGGAAGCCCACAGATACCAAATAAGTATGTGAAAAAAAATTGTCAACATCACATATCATTAGTGAATTACAAATTGAAACTGTGAAAAATAAATTAAAAGAGCTACATACGGGTAAGTATTTATTTAAAACTTAAAATACCAATTGCTGGAAAAAAACATGCAAACATGTACAAGCACTCTCGTTCATTGCTGGTGGAAATGCAAAATGGTAATTCCACTCTGGAAGAAAACTTGTCAGTTTCCTCCAAAGCTAAACATAGTCTCACCATATGATCTAGCAATCACACTTCTAGATATTTACCCAATTGGTTTGAAAACTTAAGTCCTCACAAAAATCTGCATGCAAATGTTTATTCAGTATATTCACAATTTCCAAAATTAGAAGCAAAGATGTCCTTCAATGTGTGAATGAAAAAACTGTGGTATACTTACACAAGAAAATATTATTCCATATAAAAGGAAATGAGCTATCAACATACCCAATGATTCTGATGAATATTACATGCATATTGCTAAGCAGAACAAACCAATATGAAAAAGCTACATACTGTGTGTGTGTGTGTTAGTCACTCAGTAACATCCAACTCTCTACAACTCATGTACTGTAACTTGCCAGGCTCCAGGTTCCTCTGACCTTGGAATTCTCCAGGCAAGAACACTGGAGTGGATTACCATTCCCTTCTCCAGGGGATCTTCCCAACCCAGGAATCGAATGCAGGTCTCCCATATTGCAGGCAAACTCTTTACCATCTGAGCCACCAGGGAAGTCCCTGGAAGAAGCAAAACTACAGCTTGCTTAGTGAAGTGAAAACAACAGTAAAAAGATCAGTGGTTACACTGAGTTTGGGAAGGTTGAATAGGCAAATCAGAGAGGACAGTTTTAGGTCAGTGAAACTATTCTGATATGGTGATGGTGGATACATGATGTTTTGCATTTGTAAAACCATAAAATTTTACCCAATGGTTCAGCAGGTAAAGAATCCACCTCCAATGCAGGAGACCTAGGAGATGTGGGTTTGATCCTGGGTCAGGAAGATCCCCTGGAGAAGGAAATGGCAACCCACTCCAGTATTCTTGTCTGAAAAATCTCATGGAAAAAGGAGCCTGGCAGGCTACAGTCTAAAGGGTCACAAAAAGTCAGACATGGCTTAGCAGAGCAGCAAAATAGAGCACAGAATTTCACAGAACAAAGAGTAAACCTTAATGTATGCAAATATTTTAAAATCACTTAGAAGGCTGGGGGTCCACTAATGGTATGCAATCCATGACAAAAGAATCTAAGTGTAATGTAAGTATATAAAACAATCTCATGGAAAAGGAGGGTAAGAATCAGTTACTCCTTAAGTGTGGGCTATAACTTCTTTCCAAAGAGTACACTATGGAAAGAGAGAAAAGAAGACTGAGAACACCTGACAAATACCACCTTGGCCAGATGATCAAGGTCAACATCAACAGTGATGCCACACTGATAGTATGTACTCTTGATACAATATGGAAACTATGGCACTTTACCTCTAACATTGCTGCTGCTACGGCTAAGTCACTTCAGTTGTGTCCAACTCTGTGTGACCCCATAGACAGCAGCCCACCAGGCTCCCCCGTCCCTAGGATTCTCCAGGCAAGAACACTGCAGTGGGTTGCCATTTCCTTCTCCAATGCATGAAAGTGAGAAGTGAAACTGAAGTCGCTCAGTCGTGTCCGACTCTTCGCGACCCCATGGACTGCAGCCCACCAGGCTCCTCCATCCATGGGATTTTCCAGTCAAGAGTAGTGGAGTGGGATGCCATTGCCTTCTCCCCTAAATCCTTAATCTCAGTTTAATCATGAGAGAAATTCCAGAAGAGGGGCATCCTACTGTATACCTGCTCAGTCTTCCTCAAACTTTCAAAGTCACGCATAGCAAAGAAAACCTAAGAAACAGCCAAGAGGTGACTAAAGAGATTTGGCAACTTAGTGTCAAGTGTGATGTAATGTGTACAATTAAGGGTAATATGGTGTTCTACATGAGATCCTGGAACAGAAAAATGACATCCAGTGGAAACTAAGCTCAACATTCAGAAAACGAAGATCATGGCATCTGGTCCCATCACTTCATGGGAAATAGATGGGGAAACAGTGGAAACAGTGTCAGACTTTATTTTTTTGGGCTCCAAAATCACTGCAGATGGTGACTGCAGCCATGAAATTAAAAGACACTTACTCCTTGGAAGAAAAGTTATGACCAACCTAGATAGCATATTCAAAAGCAGAGACATTACTTTGCCAACAAAGGTGTGTCTAGTCAAGGCTATGGTTTTTCCAGTGGTCATGTATGGATGTGAGAGTTGGACTGTGAAGAAGGCTGATCGCTGAAGAATTGATGCTTTTGAACTGTGGTGTTGGAGAAGACTCTTGAGAGTCCCTTGGACTGCAAGGGGATCCAACCAGTCCATTCTGAAGGAGATCAGCCCTGGGATTTCTTTGGAAGGAATGATGCTAAAGCTGAAACTCCAGTACTTTGGCCATCTCATGCAAAGAGTTGACTCATTGGAAAAGACTCTGATGCTGGGAGGGATTGGGGGCAGGAGGAGAAGGGGACGACAGAGGATGAGATGGCTGGATGGCATCACTGACTCGATGGACGTGAGTCTGAGTGAACTCCGGGAGTTGGTGATGAACATGGAGGCCTGGCGTGCTGCGATTCATGGGGTCGCAAAGAGTTGGACACAACTGAGCGACTGAACTGAACTGAAGTAAGCATAAATAAAATATGGACTTAGTTAGTGATAATGTATCAATACTGGTTCATCAACTATAATAGAGGCACCACAATAATGTAATAGAATCATATATTAATGATAGGGGACATGGTGAGGAGCATATGTATGTAAACTCTTTGTACTCTAATTTCACAATATTCTTATAAATATAAGCTGTGAAGTTGTTATAAAAATAATCAGCACAAAACATCATTAGAGAGAGCAATAATGTATTAAACTGTAATTGAACTTCTTCACAAGCATTTGGTTTTACTGACCAAAAATGAGACTAGAAGACTAATTTTAAATTTTCTTGGTAGTCTACCCTGGGGCAGTGGGAGCCATCATTCATCATCAGCCATTTATAAAAGTTAATAGATGTCCGTGTTTAAGTACATACCAGAACACATATCAGAATGAGATTCACAGACAGTAAAGATGGAATGAGCTGTAAAATCTTTCCTTTCATATAAAAAAGGAGCTTGATTTTTATTTCCTGTGCATGCATGCTAAGTAATTTCAGTTGTGTCCAACTCTTTGCTATGTTATGGACTGTAGCCCACCAGGCTCCTCTGTCCATGGGGGGTTCTCCAGGCAAGAATACTGGAGTGGGTTGCCGTCCCCTCCTCCAGGGCATCTTTCCGATCCAGGGATTGAACCCACATCTCTTATGTTTCCTTTGTTGGCAGGCAGGCTCTTTACCACTGGCGCCACCTGTGAAGATCCTTTTTTTTTTCCTGCTTCCCTAAAAGGGCACAGGATGAAGGATCTCCACTCAGACCATTGAGTAAGAGTCACAAGGAACTTCTGGTGCAAATAGGGATCACCCAGCACCTTTCCCCCTAGAACACTGGAGCCCTGGTGAAGTGTGTGAATATCTGAACATCCCCTTTCCCATCCAGTACCAGGTAATCTGTATATTCCAAAATACATGTTCAGAAACTTATTTAGAACAGTACATTAAAAGAATTTTTAAAATGTAAATTTTAAAACTTACAGTGAGCTTGGCTAGGGCCACTTACTACAAAGTATAGTAGGTTGACTTACCATTCTTCCCTCTCTCTCTATTCCAATTTACTCATATCATCATCAGACTTACTGGAAAAAAAAAAAAAGAAACTAGTTGTTCCCTTAGAATAGAAACCAGTTTGGTTTTACACCCAGGATCTGTAAGTTGATACCTTTCCTCCCCTAAGTTCCACCTCAGAACACACTTTCCTGACCCACCAGAATTTCCCCCTCATCAAAGAACAAGTTCCTTGCTGTTAGAGATGCTATTTTCAGCTTAATTTTGAATGCTCCAATGTACTTAAACAAACTGCTTCCATAAAAGAAGGAAAGGTTATAAAGGCACTGATTATACAGCAAGTCTTGGAAACACCTAGAATAGTGAACAAAACAGCTCATTCTCTTACTCCTTTCACCCACGAGCAGCCACATTAATACAAATGACGTATCATAAAAATATACAAAGATTCTGATTTAAAAAGTAAAACATACAGAATGGTAAAAGTATTTTAAGCCACATGTCTGATAAAGGGTTAATATCCAAAATAAGTCAAGAACTCATACAACTAATACGAAAAATAAAATAAAATAACCCAACCATAAAGTGGGCAACGGACCTGAATAGACATTTCTCCAAAAGAGATATAGAAAAGTGTGACAGGCAGATGAAAAGATCCTCATCACCTCTAGTCATTAGAGAAGTGCAAATATAAACCACAATGAGATATCACCTCTCGTCCATTAAAATGGCCAACAGCAAAGAGACAAATGATAACAAATGCCCGCCTGGATGGGGAGAAAAGGGAATCTTTGTGCACTGCTGGTGGAACTGTACAGCCACTCTGGAAAATAACACGGAAGAAAGAAAAAAATGAAGTCGCTCAGTCGTGTCCAACTCTTTGCAACCACGTGGGCTCCTCCATCCATGGGATTTTCCAGGCAAGAATACTGGAGTGGGTGGCCATTTCCTTCTCCAGGGGATCTTCCTGACCCAGGGAACGAACCCGGGTCTCCCACATTGCAGACAGACTCTTTACCGTCTGAGCCACAAGGGATCCCTCTGGAAAACTACATGAGGTATCCTTTAAAAATTAACAGTAGAACTACCATATGATCTAGAAGTTCCACTTCTGGGAATATATTTAAAGAAATCAAAAACACTAACTAAAAAAAAAAAAAAATTTGTACCCCCCATATCCATAGCAACAGGGCTTCCCTAGTAGCTCAACTGGTAAAGAATCCACCTCCAATGCAGGAGGCCCCAGTTCGATTCCCGGGTCAGGAAGATTCCCTGGAGAAGGGATAGGCTAACCCACTCCAGTATTCATGGGCTTCCCTGGTGGCTCAGAAGGTCAAGAAGCTGCCTGCAATGCGGGAGACCTGGGTTCAGTCCCTGGGTTGGGAAGATTCCCTGGAGGAGGGTGTGGCAACTCATTCCAGTATTCTTTCCTGGAGAATCCCCATGGACAGAGGAACTTAGCCAACTACAGTCCATGGGTTCGCAGAGTTGGACACAGCACTTTTATAGCAGCATTATTTACAATAGCCAAGACTTGGAAACACCTTAAGAGCTAGTCAATGAATGTATAAGGAAGTTATGAGATATATATAATTCAGTCACAGTAAATGAGGAAATACTCCATTTACAACAATAACCTTGAAGGCCTTATGCTAAATGAAATAACGTGTGTGTGTGTCATTCAATCATATCTGTCTCTTTGTGACCCTATGGACTATAGCCTGCCAGGCTCTGTCCAAGGAATTTTCCAAGCAAGAACATTGGAGTGGATTGCCATTCCCTTCTCCAGGGGATCTTCCAGACCTAGGGATTGAACCCACATTTCCTGCAATTGCAGGCAGATTCTTTACCGGCTGAGCCACCAGGGATAATACAGAAAGACAAGTAACATACAATATCACTTAAATGTGGGATCTCAAAAAAGAAAAAAGCTCATAGATACAAAGATCAGATTTGTGATTATTAGAGGCAGGGTGGAAGAATTAAAGGAAATATGTCAGAAAGTAAAAACTCTCAATTATAAGATAAACAAGTCCTAGGAATCTAATGCACTACATGATGACTATAGAAGCTATAAGATTAAAGCTGTAAGATTTATAGGAAAGTTGTTAAGAGAATAAGTTCTAAGTTCTACTATAAAGAGGGATTTTTTTTTTTTTTTTTTTTTGTATCTGTAGGAGAATATGGATGTTAACCTACTAGGGTAACCATTTAACACTATATGTAAATCAAACCATCATGTTTTATGCCTTAAATTTATATTGTGATGAATGTTAACTATTTCTCAATACAACTGGGGAGAAAAACAACCACTAAAACTCAGGCTTTGGTGTTAATGGCTGATCTCTGTGTGGTCCAAATTCAATTTTATTTCTCTGGCATATCACTATACTCCCCTCACTTCACAACACTATTAGAAAGACTTCTGTGTGTATACTTGTTAAGCTCCTTGGGGTTGACATCACAGAGGAAAAGGATCATGAGAAGAGGGACCTGGGACACGGGGAGCATGCTGAGGCAGCCCGAATGTTCTGTGGTTGGAGCCTGACACCAGGGTTATTGAAACTGAAGATGGAAAACCCATACTGAGTCATTCGATTCTCTCCCTTGAGGGCAGTAGATCTGCTGGACAGTATATTATTCAGCACTTTGTCCAGTTCTATTCTAAACAGTCCTTCCTTGGAGGCCATTCACTCAAACCTGACAAAGATTTATTACAAATGAAAGGCCTTCTACTGGCTGGTCATTTCTTTCACAAAACACACATTCTCCCACTGAGATATTAAAAAATAAAACCTACCAAACAACATGAAAACAGCGTGATATTGTAGAAAGAGTGTGGAGCTCAAAGCAAATTGGCCCAAAGTGGCCCCAGCTGCTCCCTCAGCCTTGCCTGGACAGCACCTTGTCGAGACCACTCTCCTGTCTGCCTTTTCCCTGGAAGGAGCGGCTACATCCAAGTTCAGCTTCCCAAGAGCTAGTGGCCTCATCCCCTCCCCCCATAGCAATGTCCCGCAAGTCCAAAATCTCCAGGTGCAGTTAATGACCTCCAGCAACTCTTATAAACAGATGACACCAGCCTCCAGACTGCTGGGCGCTCGAGTCTGATTAATCCTCATCTACAGATTTGCTCTCAGTCTCGTATTTAGAAAGGCAAAAATAGATCGCAAATAGGCTTCCCTGGTGGCGCAGATGGTAAAGAATCTTCATGCAGTGCAGGAGACCTGGGTTTGATCCCTGGGTCAGGAAGATCCCCTGGAGAAGGAAATGACAGCCCACTCCAGTATTCTTGTCTGGAGAATCCCGTGAACAGAGGAGCCTGGAGGGCTACAGTCCGTGGGGTCCCAAAGAGTCAGACATGATTGAGCTACTAACACTTTCACTTTTTGAGACCACAAACCCATGCTACTCATCAGTTCTAGTGCTTTCCCCATGGGGAAAAGGAGAGGAGAAAGGCTTCCCCAATAGGGCAGATTCTCTAATCCATGCTGTGCCCTAACCTGGTACATGACAGACAGTGACCCAGATGGGACCCTCCTTGAACAAGGAAGACCTAGGACTTAAAGCTAAACACTGCAAGCTCTGATGTCTCTTAGCTGTATGAGCTTCAGTTTCCTCACCTACCAGCTGGAAATAAAAACTTGTCCTAGACTCTAAGAGCTGGTGATAATGTACCCTAAGTGCAGTGTTATGGTGGGCATGTTGAAGAAACTCAGCAAATGGTAGCTACTATTGTTGGTACAATTATCCTCAGTAAAAATGAACAGGTACCCCCTTGAGACAGATGACTATTATTTTTTTAAATATGTAACTTAAAATGTGCAATGTCTGGCTTATTACATAGAAATAAAACATTTTAGTCCATGGAATAGCTGGTAGTGATAACGCACTGCTTACTGGTTACAGAAGTGAGGAGGGAAATAAGTGTCCAGCTTGCTCTGTGCACATGACAGCGTCTCAGCCTCTGCTGCCAAGATGACAGACCCAGACACGCTTGGTGTTCTCTAAGGCGTCCGCTCCCCGACCGCTCTCCACTTCTCTCTGAATCTGGGGTCTCAAAGGGTTTGATCTCCTGCAGTCACTTAACATTGCTCAGCAGGTTACACGGGAAGTGTCAGTCACCCCTCAATGCTAAGTTTTAAACGCTATGGAGCTAGAAAATGTAAAACATGTGAGAGTATGTGAGATGTGAAGGTGTGAAGTGAGTAAGAAAGTACAAGAGCGTGAACATAACGTGACGCGTGTGTAATAATCCTGCAGACAAAACAAACGGGCACCTGGCCCCTTGCTAATCACAATTAAGACTCCATGTGGAGCTCAGAGACGTCCCAGCTCCATTCCTACATCTCTTAGCTTTGCTCCCAGTCTCTGTCTACAAAGCCACAACAGAGGAAAGACTACAGGCAATCATGAGTTTAAACACCTTAAACTTGCATTGGATGTTAAAGGCCTAAATTCCTCTACCTCCATTTGCAGCGTCTTATTTGAATTAAAATAAAATCCAACAGCACAGCCCAATAAGATGCTGCTTACTAGAGAAATAGAATGAATTGAGGACTGAGTATATTTTAACTAATCAAGCATATACCAAAGGAAAGCAGGTTTGGCAATATCACTTCAGGCAACACAATCTTAAAAGTATTTTAAGTTAAGAGATCATTGTATTATGTTAAAGTTAAGCTAATACTAAAGACATAATATTTATAAACTTTAATATGCCAACTAAAAGTGTCCCAAAACATATTGAATAAAAATGCATAGATGCATGGCAGAATTTGATACTTTTAACCCATTTCTATCAATATATAACAGACTTCAAATTCAAAAATAGAACAAAATAAGGACCAAAAAATAATGTAACTAGTAATAATGTAACTAATAAAATACGCCAACTTCTTTATCTAAAAAGTAAAGATCTCACTCTACTTACCCTTTTAGAAATCTTGTCTGTTACATAACCTTGTCTGCGTGTGTGCTCAGTGGTGCCCAACTCTGCAGTCCCATGGACTGTACCCTGCCAGGCTTCTCTGTCCATGGAATTTTCCAGGGAAGAATACTGGAGTGGGTTGCCATTTCCTTCTCCAAAGATTCTTCCAAATCCAGGGATCAAACCTGAATCTCCTGGGTCACCTGCATCAGCAGGCAGATTCTTAAGCACTGCACCATCTGGGAAGCCCTACATAACCTTGGTCCATAAGTCATCACCAAGTGTGAAAATAAAATTATCAGTCTCTTTCAAGGAATTATTATGGCAAAAAGCTGGTAAAAATATTTACCCAAGTGAATCACTAGAACGCTATCTGATGTTGATGAGCATGGTGACTAAACTGCTGCTTGCATGCTTTCCTGGGCCCCATAATTCAGATATTTGTATTTTAACTTTTACAACCTTCTGAGCTGCAATAGTGATTTTACAGTTTGCTGTGGAGCTGCACCAAATCTATAAAATCTGTAAAAGCCCTCAAAATTCCACATATGTGGATTGTCACCGACCCTAATAATTGCTTCCCACACTTGGCACCAAATTCTCTGACAAAGCAAAAGCAAATACACCACGTGCTAGAGAGAAATGAATGAAAAGTACCTACCAGGAGACTGAGCTAACACTCAGCACCTCCCAGGATTCTGCCTTTGAGTCTTTCTCAGACAGCTCAGCCTTTCAATTCCCCCATCAACACATTACATAGGCATCCTTTCAAAAATTATTGTCTGTATACCTGATGAATCTAGATACCAAAACGATTTCACCAGGAGGGCCAGATTCTTTCCAGTGTCTGCTGTAAATGACAGAATCACAGAGCTCAAGTGAACCGTGGGTGTGCAAATCTCGTCAAACGCCAGAAACAGCAAGCCCTCTGAGTGTGTGGACAGGACCATAAAACACAGCTGTTAACTTTTTCCCCAGAAAGCAAACTACTCAGAAGATTAGTAGCTGTTTCTCTTTGCTTCTACTTCTTGCTCTTTTCTGGTTGACTTTTTAAAACACAGGTCCTTCTACCCCATCTTGCTGCCACCATCCTTCCCCTCCACTGAAGCAGTTCACTGCGTGAATTGAGAGGGAGACATCTCGTCGCCGGTCTGGTCTCTATCCAGATGTGATCTGCCAGCATTAGCAGAGCTCAGGAAGTCGGGTTCACTATAAAGGTTATTTTGTGGATACTATTCCCCAACATATGTTGGAGGAATAAAGTGTGTGTGTGTGTGTTTTAGTAGGGCTAATTAAGAACCCCAGTATTCCACAAACCTCTCTAATAACCAAGTGTTGCCCTATATGACACAAAAGGGTTGATTTAAGAATTGCTTCAGAAAACCAGTATTGTTTTTACTTGCTCTAGAATAAACTGTCAGAGAAATACAAAAACTTGTTCTCCATGAATTTGTACAAGTGAATGCCCATGAACACCAGCTTGTGTGTCATAGCAACAGTTATTAAAAGAGAGCAAAACATGCATCCAGTTGAACCTCTCCACCTCCAAGCTTCTCCCTCTGAAAATGCTTCCCAAACGGATAAAATTATCTCCTATAAAATCAGTCTCAAAAAAGTTAGAGACAGACACCAAAATATCCTAGATTTCTTTAATTCATCATGAGATGATTCTTCCAATAAGATATTTACCCAAGGACTTGGATGGTGGTTCTGTGGTTAAGAATCTACTTGCTGATGCCAGAGACACAGGTTCAATCCCTGGTCTGGAAGGATCCCACATGCCACGGGGCAAATAAATCCTTGTGCCACCAACTACTGAGCCCATGTACTCTAGAGCCCAAGCTCCACAACAAGAGAAGCCACCACAGTGAGAAGCCCACACACTACCACAAAGCGCCACAACAAAGAGTGGACCCTGCTTGCCACAACTAGAGAAAGCCCGCACACGGCAATGAAGACCCAGCACAGCCAAAAAGAGATATCTACAAAAATACTTTCATAACCTCTGAACTCTCAAATTTATCTACTTCCCTTAATTACCTTATGAAAAAATTCTTAATAGTAGATTCCTTGAAGGTTTCAAGGCATATGAATGAATACATGGATGAATATAAGTTAATGTATGACCTCGCAGGTTCCAGTTCAAGATGGCCATGTTGGAAGATCCTGGGCAGCTACAAACGGAGGAATTTCCTCTGGAGGAAAAAAAAAACAAAACCTAAAAATTGTCTGTGCAGCCCCTAGCAATCCGGCAAATGAGAAAAGGCTCACATTGAAGCCACTAGGAGAGGCTGGGATACCATCTCATCCTAAACCCTACCCCCCAGTGCAGTGCAAAACCTGGAGCTTCTTTCCAGGCAGCCAAGTGTAAACCCCACGCCACTCAGCCCAGCTTCTAGGACCTGCACCTGAGAGATGAGCCCAAACATCTAGCTTTGAAAGCCAACAGAGTTCAAGTCCACAAGACCCACAAGGCAAAAACAATTTGAGAAATGGCTCTTAAAAGGCTCGAGGGCTGGGGCTCACCTGCCCAGAGCTCATTGCAGAAGCGGCCTATCCTGAGGTGTCCAGACTTGACCTGAATGAGCCTCATGTGCTAATCCTCATGCTTCAGCCCGAGGGGTAAGAGCGTCTAATTGAGCACGCGTCTGCAGGCCTGTTGCCCGAGAGGCATCATTTGCTTCTTCCGCAGGTGCTATTAATTTGCTCCCTCTTTGCTGATTCCCACGTGTGGGCGCATCTGTACCCTCTCCCCACCTTACCCCGGCCAACGGGACCCTCTCCATGCTCTCCCTCTGCCACACTCCAGAGTACAGTATAGCCCAGAGGGGGTTTTCACCTGCATCTGGTACCCGGGGTCTTGTGGCTGCTGCCCAGGGGCGCCCTTTGATCTCCTGGCTCTGGAGCCCAGGGAGGCCTGTGTTCTTGGGTGCCACAGATTTGTAACTATTGGAGAGACAGTTGTGGGAGGGCTACCACCCCAGGGTGCTGCACAGACCGCAAACTGAAACACACCCCCAGTCTTTCTGTGAAAGAGGCCAGTTGCTCCTCCGGGAGCTCTGGCCTGAGGGGCAGGCCTCAGGTTTGGCACCCATCTAGAGGCCTGGGCTTCCCTGGTAGCTCAGCGGTAAAGAATCTGCCTGCCTGCCAATGCAAGAGATGCGGGTTTGATTCCTGGGTCGGGAATATCCCCTGAAGGAGGGCATGTCAACCCACTCCAGTATACTTGCCTGGAGAATCCCATGGACAGAGGAGCCTGGAGGGCTACTGTCTATGGGGTCACAAAAGAGTCAGACATGACTTAGGGACTAAACCACAGCACACAGCAGAGAGGCCTACGGAGGAGCTCTTAGACAGTGAGGCCCAGTTGCCACCATTTCTGTTCTCTCCCGTGGCCTCACTAAGCTCACCTGTATCTCCCAGAAAGGAGCTTATATACTTGTCTGATTTTTGTAACAGTCACCCAGAGAATACCTCCATATTGTCTGACTGCAGTGGCCAGTGGGGATTATGCATGCAGTCCCACTGGACTGAATACATTTGGATACTATAAAAGTTGTTGCCGGAAGGTCTAGCTGATTCCAGATTGATTCAGATTCCAATCAATCTGAATCTAGGTGTTGCCTGAAAGCCTCCCCTTTAGGACATTTAACAGGTCTTGGCACACCCTCATTTCCTAAGAGCTATTAAAATTAAGACAGGCTGCTTGGACAATCACAAAGATTTGAGAGATGACTGAGAGCTAGGGCAGAGATGAAATGTAAGATTCATCTCCCACATGAGACCACTCCTTCAAGACTCGGATAGGTGGCTGTTTTATCTAACGCAAAGAAACCAACACAGAGAGTTAAACAAAATGAAGAAACAAAGGACTATATTCCAAATGAAAGAACAAGATAAAACCTCAGGGGAAAATCCTTAATAAAATGCAGAAAGATAATCTACCCAACACAGTGTTCAAAGTAATGGTCATTAAGATGTTTGCTGAACTTGGGAGAACAATGGACAAACACAGAGAAAATCTAACTACCAAATGGGTGTCACAGAACCTAAGAATACTATAACTGAACAGAAAAATAAATCCATTCCTGTTCAGAATCTCAGAAAAATGGGATGACATGATGAAAAATTCAATGTCTGGAGGTCAGTAGACCCAGTTCTACAGCCTGATCACCAGTTGCTTCTGAGGTCAGAGGCAAGTTAGAACCTGACTCTCTACGGACGGAGAAGCCTAGTAGGTTACAGTCCACGGGGTCGCAAAGAGTCGGACATGACTGAGCGACTTCACCTCACCTCACCTCTGTTGGTCAACTGAGTTTTAAACCAGCTATTATCTTAGGTGCTTTCAACTTGCTACCAGATGGTTCCTAAGACCCTGTCTGTAGTTCATAAAAGTAAATAGTAAGACAGGCTAAAGACACACAACAAAACAGTCAACCAGGATAGAAGACCATGCTCTTGTTTGCCGACGGTCTCTACCTTCTTCCTTCCATGTGTCAGGATGACTGGAGGAAGTAGAGGCAGAAAGCTATGTTCACGGTCTACTTCTCCTCTCCTTCAACAAACAAAAAGCTGTAGGTTGTCTTTTAACACATCCAGTATTCAGAAATTTATGTGCTGATGTCAAGGCACTGTGTAAGGAAGCATAACCCACTGAATCCAATGACAGCCCACACCTGTTGCACTGACCTTCCAGCTCATCCTCCTCAGGTACAGACCATTAACTTGACACTGTAATTTATTTGCCTATGAGAGTATCTCAGACATCCCAGATCACGGACTTGAAGCATGCTGCAAAGAGCACAGTGGCCATGAACTCCCAAGACATCCTAGATACATAATGGACGGGCTGGACTGCTATGATTGTGGGAAATAAATGGCTTGGCCTGTGCTGGGAAGGCAACAGGAGCTGTACCTGCCAGTTGGCATTACCAGCTTCGTCACAGGCTCCCCCAGAGGGGAAGGTTTGATACCATCCTGCCTCGTTGTAAATCTTAGTTTGTTAAATGTCTCCAAGGAGTCCCAGGGGAGTTTTAGCCTGTGGGAAAAAGACATGAAGTGAGTTCTTTTTTCAGAAAACTAATCTGAAACACAATTATGGTCATTTGTTTAGCCCAGGAGAAGAGTTTATTGAGAATTACTTAGGCACCAGGACAGATGTGGCTTCAGATGATAACCATGACTTCACTGCTATTTCCACTTGGGCAGCCAATTCTGACATTTCCATCCATTAGTGGGAAGCACAACTTATCTTTTATGTCAAAGGTTGGGTTATACCACAGAGGTGGTTAGACATTTCCCCAAGTGCTGTGAGATGGTCCCCCAGGGGCACCTACACTCCTGGAGCCATCTTTGAGCTTAATGCCTCTGCTTTTCACAGGGTTGAGTGTGTGTGTGTGTGTGTTTCTGTGTGTCTGACTCTTTGCAACACCATGGTGTAGCCCACCAGGTTCCTCTAACCCTGGAATTTTCCAGGCAAGAATACCAGAGTAGGTTGCCATTCGCTTCTCCAGGGGATTGTCCCAACCTGGGATAGAACCTGGGTCTCTTGCGCTGCAGGCAGATTCTTTACCATCTGAGCCACCAGGGAAGCCCTTTCACAAGGTTGCTAGTCTTCAAAAATCACCAACTCTAGGAACTTCTGTGGCGGGCTAGCAGTTAGGAGTCAAAGCAGGAGACACAGTTTCAGTCCCTCCCTGGTCCAGGAAGCTCTCACATGCCTCATGGCAACTAAACTTGTGTGCCCCAACTACTGAGTCTGCACTCCTAGAGCCAACGCTCCACAACAGAGAACCCACTGCAATGAGAAGCCCACGCACCGCAACCAGAAAGTAGCCCCCACTTACCACAACTAGAGAAAGCCCATGTGCAGCCACAAAGACCCAGTGCAGCCAAAAAAAATCACCACCTTTAGCAACCCCACCCCAACACCCCAACGAGAAATACTGCCTGACAAAAAATAACACCATCATGATTTTGCTGCATCATTGCAATTCATCTTCATATTATTGTGATTTAAACTGTTTGATAGCACAGCCTTGTTTTGACTTATAACTCTTAGATGAATTCTTAATAAATTCTATCGTTATTTCAGCTCAGATTAACATATTTCTTAAAGCGAGGATAAATTGTATTAAGTATCAAATAACACCTTTCTTGGGACTGACATGAATAATCACATTTTCATTTCATCCTACATCTTCAGACATCACTAGGGCATGCAAACATCTTAAAACAATAACATTTTACTGGAGACAATGGTACTGATATTGTTTGGGGGGAATTACACCTGATTTTTATCTTATTCTTCTTGCTTTTCTATATTTTCCCAATTTTATAGAATATTAAGACTATTTATTAAAATTGCAACAACATTTGAAAGCGTATACATTTAATAATGTGAAACATCTGTAATTATGTGGGACATTCTAAAACAGATGAAAGCCCTGACTGATGCTGCATTTCTATTCTATACATCAAAACATTCACCAGTACACTTGAGACCTTCTCAAGGGGCAATTAAGTAAGGAACTTCTATTCACTAATTACAACAAGAAAAACTGAATTATGGAACAACTGATGATTCACCTGAAATGCCCACACACCCTCAGAAGCTCCTGGGAAAAGACCATCCTCGAGCTCCTCTCACCATTTTGACTACTTCATGTTAGAGAGGGAATGATATGGAACCACACTGCAAGTCTTGACTTCCCTGCCCATGAATTTTCCTTTCTTTTTCTTCTTAATAAATTGAAGTTTGCCTTCAATATAAAAATCATCCAACCAATGGAAAGATTTTTAAAAGCTCTTTACAAAAAGAGTTTCTGCTTTTGTTCCTCAAGACACCAAATAATGATTCTGACTAATATTTTCACTGAGTTGGCAACTGGCTTGACATGTTTCCAAATTGACTTTTTTTTTTTTATCCTTTAGTGTCATGTAGAAACAACTTTAATCTAAAAGTCATTAGCAACTAAATGTAATATTATTGATTTAGCTGCATAGGAAACCCAAAAGTTGACAGACTGATGGAAAAGCTTCATAGGTTTGTGTAAGAATAGATAACATTTAGCAGCATTTTGTATGTAGCATTTCACATGTATTAACCCATTTGGTCCCTGTAATAACCCTAGGGAGAAGGCAATACTATTATCCTCATTTTCAAGAAGAAGAAACTGAGACACAGCGCGATTAAATAACAGCTAGTAAGTAAAGCAGCCAAGATTTGATCCGAGGCAGTCTTGGTCTGGGATGGACACTCAATCACTGAACTAGAACTGCATCATCACTCTGTAAACAGTGCACTGGCTTATTAATCATGTCAGGCTTTCTAAAGCAGGGTTCAAGACCATGGGCCCTGGAGTCACATAGACACCAGTGTTCATGTCCAGTCTTCCACTTACTACCTGAGTGCTGTGATATGCTTAATCACTCAGTCATGTCCGACTCTTTGTGACCCCCATGCACTGTAGCCCTCCAGGCTCCTCTGTCCATGGGGATTCTCCAGGCAAGAATACTGGAGTCGGTTGCCATGCCCTCCTCCAGGGGAACTTCCCAACCCAGGAGTTGAATCCAGGTCTCCCACACTGCAGGTAGAGTTCTGTCTGAGCCACCAAGAACGCCAACCTATAAATGGCATTTAAGCATTTTAACGGCTTAAACGTTACTATACCTTTAAGCCTCCTGTAAATGGTACTTATTAGGATTATATTTACTCTCTAATATATAGTTTTTCCCAAGTGGCTCAGTGGTAAAGAACCTGCCTGCCAATACAGGAGATGCAGGAGACGCAGATTCAATCCTTGGGTCAGGAAGATCCTCTGGAGGAGGAAACGGCAGCCCACTCCAGTATTCTTACCTGAAAAATCCCATGGACAGAGGAGCCTGGTTGGCTACAGTCCATGGGGTTGCAAAGACTCGGACATGACTGAGTGACTAAGCACAATATGCAGTTATCTTCAAAGGTAGTAGTATGCATTTTAGAATCTTCACAGTTAAATGATAAATTACCAAGAGAAAGGCTGACTCCCTTGTTTCAGAACTGAAGACAAGTCAAAAAGCCAAGATTCAGCTGCAGTTGGAAAGTTTTGCAGATCTTAAGTGAGTAGCACTTTCATCTAGTTGCTCTTTTGTTCCACAGCGCGGGAAATACCTGTCTTGGAGTGTTTTTAAGCTCTTCTTTGCTGCCAAAAGGCAGAAACACAAACAATGCACTGCTTGTAATCCTTGCCTCAAGAGATCTGTGAACAAAATGAAGCAACAAAGATTTGGCAAGAAGGACTGTGCTGGACCAGCTCAACGCTACACTGTTTCTTGGAGTAGGGGAAAAAAGAGTAATTTCCTCCAAGAGAACAGCCAATACATATTATTCTATTGGAAGTACTTAAACATACAAAATAGAGATAAAACATAAAAACCAGCAAATTGCTATAAGAAGAGGCTGAACTCCTATGAGAAAAAGATGCTCTAGTTTAGTTTTATACCTGGAGAATAGAGATTAATGTTGAGAGGAAATGTATAGCACAGGGTCTAACATATAATAGGTAAGGAAGTTAATATTTACTTAATGAGCAATAGAAGAACACTTAAAGAATTTTCCACATGGCACCCAAAACCTGCTTTAAGAAAGGCAACTATTTGCCTACATTCACTCCTGAACAATGACTCTTGGTCATTCAGGTATGACCTAAATCAAATCCTTTGATTATACAGTAGAAGTGACAAATAGATTCAAGGGATTAGATCTGATAGACAGAGTGCCTGAAGAACTATGGATGGATGCAGGTTTGTGACATTGTATAGGAAGTGGTGATCAAAACCATCCCCAAGAAAAAGAAATGCAAAAAGGCAAAATAGTTGTCTGAGGAGGACTTACAAACAGCTGAGAAAAGAACAGATGTGAAAGGCAAAGGAGAAAAGAAAAGATATACCCATCTGAAAGCAGAATACCAAAGAATAGCAAGGAGAGATAAGAAAGCCTTCTTAAGTGATCAATGCAATGAAATTGAGGGGAAAAAATAGAATAAGAAAGACTAGAGATCTCTTTCGGAGAAGGCAATGGCACCCCATTCCAGTACTCTTGCCTGGAAAATCCCATGGACGGAGGAGCCTGGAAGGCTGCAGTCCATGGGGTCGCTGAGGGTTGGACACAACTGAGCGACTTCAGTTTCACTTTTCACTTTGATGCATTGGTGAAGGAAATGGCAACCCACTCCAGTGTTCTTGCCTGGAGAATCCCAGGGACAGCGGAGCCTGGTGGGCTGCCATCTATGGGGTTGCACAGAGTCGGACACGACTGAAGTGACTCAGCAGCAGCAGCAGAGATCTCCTTAAGAAAATTATAAATACCAAGGGAACATTTCATGTAAAGATGGGCACAATAAAGGACAGAAATGGTATGGACCTAACGGAAGCAGAAGATATTAAGAAAAGGTGGCAAGAATACACAGAAGAACTATACAAACAAAGGTTTAATGACCTGGGTAACCACGATGTTGTGATCCCTCATATAGAGCCAGACATCCTGGAGAATGAAGCCAAGTGAGCCTTAGGACACATAACTATGAACAAAGCTAGTGAAGGTGATGGAATTTCAGCTGAGCTATTTTGAATCCTGAAAGATGACGGTGTGAAAGTCCTGCACTCAATATGTCAGCAAATCTGAAAAACTCAGCAGTGGGCATAGGACTGGAAAAGGTCATTCTTCTTTCCAATCCCAAAGACAGGTAATGCCAAAGAATGTTCAAAATACCACACAATGACACTCATTTCACATGCTAGCAAGGTAATGTTCAAAATCCTACAAGCTAGGCTTCAACAGTACATGAACCATGAACTTCCAGATGTTCAAGCTGGATTTAGAAAAGGCAGAGGAACCAGAGATCAAATTGCCAACATCCACTGGATCATCGAGAAAGCAAGAAGAGTTTCAGAAAAACGTCTACTTTTGTTATATTGACTATGCCAAAGTCTTTGACTATGTGGATCACAACAAACTGTAGAAAATTCTTAAACAGATGGGAATATCAGACTACCTGACCTGCCTCCTGAGAAATCTGTGTGCAGGTCAGGAAGCAATAGTTAAAACTGGACATGGAACAACAGACTGGTTCCAAATCGGGAAAGGAGTATGTCAAGGCTGTATATTGTCACCCCAATTATTTAACTTATGTGCAGAGTACATCTTGCAAAATGCAGGACTGGATGAAGCACACGCTGGAATCAAGACTGCCATGAGAAATATCAATAACCTCAGATAGGCAGATGACACCACCCTTATGGCAGAAAGTGAAGAAAAACTAAAGAGCTTCTTGGTGAAAGTGAAAGAGGAGAGTGAAAAAGTTGGCTTAAAGCTCAACATTCAGAAAACTAAGATCATGGCATCCAGTCCATTCACTTCATGGCAAATAGATGGGGACACAATGGAAACAGTGTCAGACTTTATTTTCTTGGGCTCCAAAATCACTGCGATCGTGACTGCAGCCATGAAATTAAAAGACACTTGCTCCTTGGAAGAAAAGCTATGACCAACCTAGACAGCATATTAAAAAGCAGAGACATTATTTTACCAACAAAGGTCTGTCTAGTCAAAGCTATGGTTTTTCCAGGAGTCATGTGTGGATGTGAGAGTTGGACTGGAAAGAAAACTGAGTGTCATAGAATTGATGCTTTTGAATTGTGGTGTTGGACTCTCAGAGAGTCCCTTGGACTCCAAGGAGAGCCAACCAGTCAATCCTAAAGGAAGTCCATCTTGAATAATACTGGAACGACTGATGATGAAGCTGAAACCCCAATACTTTGGCCACCTGATACAAAGAGCTAACTCATTGGAAAAGACCCTGATGCTGGGAAAGATTGAAGGTAGGAGGAGAAGGGAGCAACAGAGGATGTGATGGTTGGATGGCATCACTGACGAGACGGACATGAGTTTGAGTAGGCTCTAGGAATTTGTGATGGAGAAGGAAGCCTGGTGTGCTGCAGTCCATGGGGTCGCAAAGAGTTGGACACGACTGAGCAACTGAACTGAACTGAACATTAACATTAAATTAACAGATAGTGAGTAAAGCAGATAAAGTGTGTGGGCATCATCCAATCAGTTGAAGACTTAAGAGAAAAAAGACTGAGCTCAGAGGAGGAGGGAATTCTACCTCCAGACTACCTTTGGAGTAGAGTGACAGCATCACCTCTCCCCTGGGTCTTCAGCCTGCCAGCCTGCTCTGCAGATTTCAAATTGTGCAGCTCATCCTCACATAAGCCAATTCCTTAAAATAAATGAATTATATATGGGCCGGAAATAGCTGATCTGGGCTGATTACACATACATATGCAGGCTTCCCTGGTGGCTCAGACGGTAAAGTGTCTACTTGCAATGCAGGAGACCCGGGTTCAATTCCTGGGTCAGGAAGATTCCCTGGAGAAGGAAATGGCAATCCACTCCAGCACTCTTGCCTGGAAAATCCCATGGACGGAGGAGCCTGATAGGCTATAGTCCATGGGGTCGCTAACAGTCAGACACAACTGAACGACTTCACTTTCACTTTCATGCATTCAGTTGCTTGGTGGGCTGGGGTCTGGCTGTTCTGGGATGGCTTAACTAGGAGGACCCATCTCTGTTCTACATGACCTGTCATCCTCCAGTAGGTTAGGTGGGTCTTATCCACTTGGTAGCTGAATAGGTCTCCAAAACAATGAGCTGAAGCATGCAAAGTTTCTGGAAGCCCAGGCTTGGAATTTGCATGAGGTTACTTCCATTACACTTTATGGCCAAAGCAGGTATAAGGTCAGACCAGATCCAAGAGGAAGTAAAACATGTTCTACCTCTCAATGATGAGAGCTACAATTGGATTGTGGCAGTGTGCAATACACCACACAGCTGAGTTGAAGCTCACAGAATGTTTGTGAGTGGGACACTATTGCTGCAGTGGTTAGTTTGGAATATACTATGAAGCAAAGTATTAGTCACTCAGTTGTGTCCAGCTCTTTGCGACCCCATGGACTGTATCTGACCAGGCTCCTCTGTCCATGGGATTCTCCAGGCAAGAATACTGGAGTGGATTTCCATGGCCTTCTCCAGGGGATCTTCTTGACCGAGGGATCAAACCTGGGTCTCCTGCATTGCAGGCAGATTCTTTACCAATGGAGCCACCAGAGAAGCCTGGAATATACTATAAACACAGAATAAGACGTTATGTTTGAGTTAAAGGAGCTTACAGTAAGGAGGAAATAAAAGAGTGGTAAAAATATCAGTAATAATGGAAAACAGCAATACATGCAATCACCGAAACTATAAAAGCCCCAAAATGAGAAATTTAAATCGAGTCAAGTGGACAAGACTTCCTAGAAGAGGTAACACTGAATAATTACAGTTAGGAGCATCCATAATAAGTCAAAATGTATGCCTGAAAGTATTCCAAACTTTCATTTATGCAGTTAGGATGGAAAATAGTTTATTAGAAACTTTAGTAACAATTAATAGTGTAGTCTTTGAGTTAGACCTGAGTTTGACACCCTTAACTGCGCCACTTAATAACTATGTAAAAGTGAATGTTGCTCAGTCCTGTCCAACTCTTTGTACTGGAGTGGGTAGTCATCCCCTTCTCCAGGGGATCTTCTCAACCGAGAAATTGAACTAGGGTCTCCTGGATTGCTGGTAGATTCCTTACCAGCTGAGCTACCAGGGAAGCCCATAACTATGTGAACCTTGGGTAAATTATTTAACGTCACTAGAAGGAAATGGCAACCCACTCCAGTATTCTTGCCTGGAGAATCCCATGGACAAAGGAGCCTGGTTGGCTCCAGTCCATGGGATTGCAAAGAGTTGGACACGACTGAGCAACTAACACACACACACACACACACACACACACACACTCGCAAAGAGTTGGACATGACTGAGCAACTAACACACACACACACACACACTACTTCAATTCCACATTGTAAATGGAAAAAAAATAGTACTTGCCTATTAAGGTTGTTGTGTGTATTAAGTGAAGTATATGTAAAATTTGATGAAAGTGTCTGGAGCATAAAAAGCATTCAATAAATTATACTATTACTGCTACACTTTTTCTTTTGAATATTCATTGTTGCATAATTTGATTTTTTTAACTCCAACAGAGATAATTATCAAAAATTCTTTTTAGAGTTAGGGTTACAAAAGTTAGATCAAATATGCAAATTGTTGTTTCTCTTGAGATTCAAAAAAAGTCCTTTCTTGGGAAGGAAAAGTACTTACTGGCTGGTCTCTAAGACAGTACTGTTCAGGGTGAGGTCTACCAACCCACAAAGTCCCCAAACCCTTTCAGGGGTAAGCAAGGTCAAAACGATTTTCATAATAGTACTAAGACGTGGCTGCCTTTCCCATTGTGTCAACATTCACACTGATGGTGCAGTAGCAGTGGCAGTAAACTGCTGGCTGATGGCACAAATCAAGGCAGAGGCAGCAAACTCTAGAGGCAGTTATCAAATCTTTCACCTCCAAACACTGGTCCATGAGACTTACCTTCAAGAAGCAACACAGATTATTAATTTCATCAATTTAATCCTTGGATTGGGTTATTTCAATATTCTGTGTGATAAAATGGGAAATATATGGACAGTGTTTCTGCTATACATATTGAATTAAAGATTTTGCTTGAATAAAATCACTTGTGTGATTGAGTCACGAGCTGAACTAGTCAGTTTTTTTTTTTTCCTACAGGAAACATCATTTTTTAATAGAAAGAACGATGGGTAAACTATGGTTGTTCAGACTTGGGCATTTGGCAGACATTTTCACAAAAATGAACAAAGTGAGTCTGTCACTTCAAGGAAAGCATTCACTGCTGATGATAAATTTCCAACTTGAGGACTTTCCTGATACTTTCAGGCTTTTCTAATGAGATTGATGATGATAGAAGTGAACGTAATTTTAGGATATTGAATTTTTAAATGGGCCAATATTTAGAAGAACTGTATAAGTCATGAACTAATATTTTCAAAATGACTAAAGCATAATATTACAAAATCATAATGTATAATGACCCATTCAAAATAGAAAGTGGATTTTTATGTAGAAGTGTAAAAATGTATTGATATGCTTTCAGATTTCACACTGCAACTAACTTTTAAGAAACTACCACTTGTCATGTTTTGGTGAAATATCAAAGAAGAATGTCCACAATCATGTAAAAAGATTATTAAAATACTCTTCCTTTTTCTAACTACATATCCATATGAAACTTTTCTTCCTATATATCAATTGAAACAATTTATCACAACAGAATGAATACAGAAACAGATCTAGCAATATATCTGCCATCTATCATTAATCAGGCATTTAAAACGTTTAGAAAAATATGAACATAATTCTGCTTTCTTCCACTGATTTTTCTGCTTTTGTAAAATATAGATGTTTGTCATAAAAAATATGCTATTTATGTTAAAATGCATTGGACTTAGTGTCATTAGTAAATAAGTTAACAAATATTTTTTAAATTTCTGTTTAATTTCTAATAGAGTGAATATACACAGGTGTAAGCCACAAAAGCAAAAGCTTCTTCAGTTCAGTTCAATTCAGTTCAGTTCAGTTGATCCCCTGGAGAAGGAAATGGCAACCCACTCCAGTGTTCTTGCCTGGAGAATCCCAGGGACGGGGGAGCCTGGTGGGCTGCCGTCTATGGGGTCACACAGAGTCGGACACGACTGAAGTGACTTAGCAGTAGCAGTCAAAGATAGTGGAGGTGATGGAATTCCAATTGAGCTATTTCAAGTCCTGAAAGATGATGCTGTGAAAGTGCTGCACTCAATCTGCCAGCAAATTTGGAAAACTCAGCAGTGGCCACAGGACTGGAAAAGATCAGTTTTCATTCCAGTCCCAAACAATGCTCAAACTACCGCACAATTGCACTCATCTCACATGCTAGTAAAGTAATACTCAAAATTCTCCAAGCCAGTCTTCAGCAGTACATGTACTGTGAACCTCCTGATATTCAAGCTGGTTTTAGAAAAAGCAGAGGAACCAGAGATCAAATTGCCAACATCCGCTGGATCATAAAAAAGGCAAGAGAGTTCCAGCAAAACATCGATTTCTGCTTTATTGACTACGCCAAAGCCTTTGACTGTGTGGATCACAATAAACTGTGGAAAATTCTGAGAGAGATTAGAATACCAGACCACCTGACCTGCCTCTTGAGAAATCTGTATGCAGGTCAGGAAGCAACAGTTAGAACTGGACATGGAACAACAGACTGGTTCCAAATAGGAAAAGGAGTACATCAAGGCTGTATATTGTCACCCTGCCTATTTAACTTATATGCAGAGTACATCATGAGAAGCGCTGGGCTGGAGGAAGCACAAGCTGGAATCAAGATTGCCGGGAGAAATATCAATAACTTCAGATATGCAGATGACACCACCCTTATGGCAGAAAGTGAAGAGGAACTAAAAAGCCTGTTGATGAACGTGAAAGTGGAGAGTGAAAAAGTTCGCTTAAATCTCAACATTCAGAAAACAAAGATCATGGCATCCGGTCCCATCACTTCATGGAAAATAGATGGAGAAACAGTGGAAACGGTGTCAGACTTTATTTTTCTGGGCTCCAAAATCACTGAAGATGGTGACTGCAGCCATGAAGTTGAAAGACACTTACTCCTTGGTAGAAAAGTTATGACCAACCTAGATAGCATATTCAAAAACAGAGACATTACTTTGCTGACTAAGGTCCGTCTAGTCAAGGCTATGGTTCTTCCTGTGGTCATGTATGGATGTGAGAGTTGGACTGTGAAGAAGGCTGAGAGCCGAAGAATTGATGCTTTTGAACTGTGGTGTTGGAGAAGACTCTTGAGAGTCCCTTGGACTGCAAGGAGATCCAACCAGTCCATTCTGAAAGAGATCAGCCCTGGGATTTCTTTGGAAGGAATGATGCTAAAGCTGAAACTCCAGTACTTTGGCCACCTCATGCGAAGAGTTGACTCATTGGAAAAGACTCTGATGCTGGGAAGGACTGGGGGCAGGAGGAGAAGGGGACGACAGAGATGGCTGGATGGCATCACGGACTCAATGGATGTGAGTCTGAGTGAACTCCGAGAGATGGTGATGGACACGGAGGCCTGGCGTGCTGCAATTCATGGGGTCGCAAAGAGTTAGACACAACTGAGCAACTGAACTGAACTGATATTACATAATGGTGAAGGAAATGGCAACCCATTCCAGTGTTCTTGCCTGGAAAATCCCAGGGACAGAGGAGCCTGGTGGCCTACTGTCTATGGGGTCGCATATCGTCGGACATGACTGAAGCTACTTAGCAGCAGCAGCAGCAGCAGCATGTTATATAACAACAAAGCTGTTATTTAAAGAAAAAATGAAATTGATCCAGAAATGTACAAGTGGATAATTTGATGTTTTCAATAATATATAAATGTTATAGTATATGTGTGTGTATATATATATATCATGTATATTCTATATGTTATGGTTATTACATATATTCTATATTCAGTTCAGTTCAGTCACTCAGTCAAGTCTGACTCTTTTGACCCCATGAATTGCAGCACGCCAGGCTTCCCTGTCCATCACCATCTCCCGGAGTTCACTCAGACTCAAGTCCATCGAGTCAGTGATGCCATTCAGCCATCTCATCCTCGGTCGTCCCCTTCTCCTCCTGCCCCCAATCCCTCCCAGCATCAGAGTCTTTTCCAATGAGTCAACTCTTCGCATGAGGTGGCCAAAGTACTGGAGTTTCAGCTTTAGCATCATTCC